>APFE030555496.1:11881-67585 GCA_000404065.3 Pinus taeda | reverse complement strand
CATAGGGAGTACGGTAGATACAGCGATGCGTCCATCGATAGTACTACTATGGTCCCTATCCTCATTTCCCTGCTCATTGATCAGATGAGAGGTACTTCGCATGAGTCCCAAACTGCATGGGTAGGATGCCTCAACAGGAGAACTAATCATCCTGTCCACAGGAGAACGAATCATCCTGTCAGTGGATGCCACGAAGAAGTAATCATCCTGGCCCACGGGAGAACTAATCATCATGTTCCACAGTCGCCACGGAGAACAAATCATCCTAGCCCATAAGAGAACTAATCATCCTGTTCCATAGTCGCCACGGAGAACAAATCATCCTGGCCCACAAGAGAACTAATCATCCTGTTCCACAGTTTCCACGGGAGAACTAATCATCCCAGCCCGCAGGAGAACTAATCATCCTGTTGCATAGTTGCCACGGGAGAACTAATCATCCCGGCCCACAGAAGAACTAATCATCCTGTTCATAGCGCACCACCAGGGGAGGGTGAGTCACCCTATGGTCGTATGTTGCTCCAGTAAGTACCCCAAGCCCCCCCAGAGCTCCCAGAGCTCAATGCATGCAACATGCAGGACCCTCATAAGAAGGTCTCTCAACGACTCCAAGTCGTTCGAGAAAGTCACAAGTTTGACCATTCCTCGGGGCTTTGACAAAATGTCTGCGACCTGTACATCAGTCTCAATGCGATGGAGCCTCCTCGCTCATCGACTTACCATATCCCAGATAAGGCAGTATCTGATGTCTATCTGCTGGAGCAATCATTGAATACGAGAATCCTCAATAATCGAATCCCCCCTTTGGTTGTCACAGAGAATCACAGTGGTATTCATCATGTGTACAAACAACTCACTTAAGAGCTTCTGCAACCATGCAGCTTCACACGAGATCATACTCGTAGCTATGTATTTGGTCTCAGTGGTGCTTATAGCAACCGACATCTGCTTCCTGCTCATCCATGATATTGAAGCAAAATCCAAAGAGAACCAACACTGAGAAGTGCTCTAGTGATCCTCTACACTGCCTGCCCAGTTAGCATTCGAATAATCATGCAGTTACATATTTCTGGCAGTGTATCTCAATCCATGAGAGATTGTGCCCCAAAGATATCTCAAAAGATTCTTGGCACCAATCCAGTGAGGCTCACCCAAATATGAGCTCACCATGCTAACTGCAAAACACATGTCTTGACGAAAGTTCACCAAGAACATCAATGCGAATGAGTTTATGAAACTCAGAGGGATTTCCCAAATTTGGTTCGACATCACTACCATATAACTTCTGAAAGTTAAGATCCTCGAGGTAATCATAGGCTTGCAGTTTATCATTCCTCATCCAGAATCCAACTCCCTCTTACTTTTGCAAATGAGAGGGTCTGCACCTGTCAGAAATAGGTTGTCCTCATAAGGTGCCGGTATGAGAGGTCTATCATCCACAACCTTCAAACAATGGTTTGGATCGGCTTCACTCTTAGTGAATCTCAGCTTCATCTGACAGCTATCAATCCTCTCATACTACGCCCGGTTTGCTTCAAGCCATAGAGGGCTTTCTTCCACCTGTATACATGAGATCATGAATCTCAAACTCCTCGGGTTGTTGCAAACCTGTGGACCTGCTGCATGAGGGGAATGGTCCCCTTATACGATTTTCCTTCGGTACATCTCAAACATGTACCTTCATGCTCTACTTGAATCCAAACATCCCTATCACCATTTGACTCACATCAAGTAGGGCCCCATAGGTAGACCTCTGATGTTATAGATGCAATATGTCAATTGACATGATCCCCAATGGACCATCCTGCAACTTGATACAAATTGCCAACCCTAAACCCATGAGAAAAAACATCTTTGAAAATTATATTTTTTAACACATACCTTTCCATTGATGAATGCCACCCTGAAACCTTTGACTTCCATTTCCGAGATGGACACCAGGTTCTTCTTGCGATCAGGTACATAAAAGAGATTCTGTAAATGAATCGAGTTACCCTTATTCAATTGAGAGTTAACATTCCCTACACCCTTTCCGGGATAGTTGGCATCGGCTCCAAGTATAATCCCACGATTGTTTCCATCTCTGTTTTGGATTGAGGATTATTGTGGTGTGGTTTCTGAGAGGAGTTCGGATTTTCCACAATGTTCATTTTTATATGGTCGACGTTTCGAGTCTAAACCAAATTAGAGAGTGTACCCATCTATCTGATGAAGTGCCTTGAAGCACTACAATCTATAAGCCAGATTCCCAAAGAATCTGAAGGAGAGGGCCAATACAAGATAACGCTTCTTTATCTTATCAGAAACAACATTTGATTCTTCATACCTAGGGTTCCTTGCTATCTATGAAGAGTCGGCCATTTCCTTGATGACTTGCATTACCTGTCATTCCTTTGATCATTGAAGATGTCCCTCGAATGATTGTTATCATCATCAAGTGATGTGTCCCTGCCATTCAGACACTCCTTCGCATAATGGTCGAACTAGCTATCTACCTTTCCTTCCACCTTGAGATCCAGTCTTCCAATGAAGTGATCTTTAGGTAGGCCATATTCCGTTGCGCCATTCTGATAATATTCTCTGCTTCGACTTCACCCTTGGTGAATTTGAAGAGGGATGAGGAATCCACTGATCCTTTTGTCCTTTCCCAACTGTCTTCAGTGATTGCTCTTTCACTCTTGCTTGGGCATTGTCTTCACCTCAGCTCCAATACCATGTTAATTTTAGGTATGTTCTATGCTTAAAGCAATTTATTTCAATTTTCACACTTAGCTCCATACCTTTTCCAGATTAACAATCACGTCAGCATTAAAGTAAACTGCAAATAGAACATAAACATAAATCGCAGAAGACAAGCCAAGACAAGAGGACAAAAGATGTGGTGCTAGCCAGGGACAAACCCCAATGTGGGAAAACCCTTGATCAATTCTTCTTATATGTTCTTCAATAGTTTAGCAAAGAGAGAGAGAGAGATAGTACGTTTACAACAGAAGTCAACACTTTGACTTATCTAGATAAGAGCATAGATCATCTCTAAGAAGATGATGAGATCAGTTGAAGACATGCTGCTTTAACTAATTTCCAAGATGACTCCTTCACCTATCGTTGTGCTGCATTTTGTCATCATGCTGCACCTTACCGCACTGCACCATGCTACACCCATCATCACTATGCTGCATCTCATCACGCTTCATTAATCGTGACTGTACCCATCACTGTACTGCATTATGTGCCATTGCTGCACCATGTTACCATCCTGACCTATGTGTTGGTTGCTCCTTGCTTGCTTGTTGTCCCTAGCATGCTTGTTGTTGCATGCTAGTTGTCCCTTGCATGCAAGCTGTAACATTGCATGCTTGGTGCATTTGTTGCTAAGTACCATACAACTGTCCCAATGTTAGTTAGTTGTCCTTTGCATGCTGCTCTCCTTTGAAGACAGATGCTCCGGCTGTTTCGGCAGTTTCCGGCTGTTCCCGGCAGTCCTGGCAGTTCCAGCTTTTCTGGCAGTTCCAGCTTTTCCGGTTTTTTCTGGCAATTCCAGCTTTCCTGGCAGTTCCGGCTTTTTCAGCGGTTTTGTCTTTTCTGTCTTTTCCGGTAGTTCCGGCTTTTCTAGCAGTTCTGGGTTTTCCAGAAGTTCCGGGCGTTTCCGACTTTTCTAGCAGTTCCGGCTTTTCCAACTTTTCTAGCAGTTCCGGCTTTTCCGACAATTCCGGCTTTCTGGCCTCTGGATCAGGGCAACATTATTCCTTAGGATCTCTCCTCCTACTAAAACCTAAAGACAAGTAGAGAGAGGAAGAGATCCCAAGTGTGTTGAAATGACTTGAAGGCCACCTCTATTTATACTAAAACATTGAGCACATGTGGGGTTTATTTGGTTGTTAGCCAACCTTGACGAATTGTCTTATAATGCAAATAAATTCATAACTCCATGAATACTTATCAGAATCGGATGACCTTTAGATCAATCCTGCACCTCTCGATGAGAGGGATCCAAGAAAAATATCAGCTGCCATAAATAAGATGACACACATGGAGTTTGACCCTAGTTGCCAATTTTAACAATTTAGCGGGTGGATCTATGTTGTAGGATACTTAGGGGGTAATTGGCTTAATAATCACGGGTTACTTGATCCCTAAGCCCTACTAAGGAAGGCTCCCTTATGTTGGATTGTGTACTTCACTAAAGAGGGGAGGGGGTAGTTGTCGAGGCAACAGTGGTAACACTCCCATGTTTTGCACATTGTCTAGGTCACCTAGTGAGACTTTGCACTAGGTGTTAGATTTTGATGTAATAGGTGCAACAATGGATTGTTTGTCAAAACATATCTTTGAGTTTTAAATTAAGTCTCTTTGCATAAATCAAAATGAAATAATCGCTCTACACAACAAATGCATTTTCATGCTTATTCTTTCTTCAACTCTATGCTTATTTAGATAGAGAATCCTTTGTTTCATTTACATATTTTATTGCTTTATTTTTTCTTATCTCAAGCAATTATACATGTAGTAAAAAACAACTTCAACACACTAGAGCATACACGCAAACATAAAGTACAATGGAGAATCCATTGTGGGAAAAAATCCACAAGAAGATTGTGTTTCTATACTTCCTAGAGTATTATAGAGGCAAGGCTCTATTGGAGCTCAAAGACTAATCATACAATTCCTCTTCTATTTTGTGAAGAATTATAGGTTTCTTGTCCTTTGTACTTTTGACTTGAGAGGCTTGAAATTCATCTACCTTCGAGCAAATCCATATCTCTGCACTATCTATTTTAGAAAAAACACATGGAGATGACTATCAACACCTTCATCTTTACAAAACCTCTTATGTATAGGATGGTGATAAGTATCAAATCTTCTCAACCCCTTAGAACACATCCTCTCAATTCTCTAGAACAAGCAACTCTTCAAGTCACCTAGGAGAGGTCCACTTTGCTTAGAATGGGGGAAAGTTTGTGCACTACAATGCTACAAGGTTGTGCTTGCCTCACTAAGCAACGATGATTGGATCAACATCCAAGTGTCAGGACACTCCAATTCCCATGCAACCACAAAAGCCTCCTTTCTCCCTCTTGCACCTCTTGCATTCCCCAACAGGGAAATATTGATTTCTTTGTCTACATCCCATAGCGATTGTTTCCTACTTTCCCAAAAAGGAAAATAGTGATTTCTCTCTCTACATCCCATGAGGTTTTGTTCCCCTCTATTAATAGGCTTGAAAATTGAATCAACCTTCTATTTCATATTAGGATGAAGTACAATACTTTTCCCCAAGCCACAAGGTTCCCCAAACTTGAACCTTGAGATTCAAAATCCAACAAACCTCAAAAAAAACTGAGGTTCATCCACATTCACAAACCTCAAAGACAAACCTAATGCCAAACCTAAATGAACCTAAACTTGTTCCCAAATTTGAAACTAAGAAAGAATTTAAATGCAATTCTTTTTAGGTTTGATCTAGAGTCGAGTTAGATTTACAAACAAACAAACAAAAAATTTACTAAATGGACGATGATATTCTACCTGCGGGCATGCTCTTTTCCATTTTCAAGCTAATTGTTGACACTCGCCATTGTAAACCCTTGTATTTGTGAACCCATCACCCTCTCGACTATGAACCCTATAACCTTTCTCAAGCATTGACCATCACAACCCCATGTTTGAGGAGAGAGAGCAATAAACCCTCCACTTGGGCATCCATCATCACGAGCTCATGTTTAAGGAGAGAGAGAGATAAACCCTTTGCTCAAGCCTTCACTACATGACCCTACAAGTTGCATATGAACTTTGAAGATAAATATGATAAACCCTCAACTTAGGCCTTTGTCGTCATTACCCAACATTTGAAAATAGAGAGTCATAGACCCTTGAAAATCATCGCTTGACCTCTGCCACATAGGTGACACTAGTTGCGGTCTAATACAGCAATCAATGGTCTAATACAATAATCAATGACAACATAGTTGTGGTCTAATACACTACACAACACTCGCCCTCACCCAAAATCATAACTATGAGCTTGTAGCCATTATCACTGTTACCCACCCATGTGTGTAACCCTTGGGAGAAAAAATTTCTCCTATTGTTTCAGTGCTAGCTAGAAACCCTATAATGATCCAAATATAGCTAGCTTTAGAGTCCTCCTGTCTATGCTTCGATCAATACTTTTTCATCTAACCTACTCGGTCTATGAGGATGGGCCATTTATTATAAGGTACATTAACCATTTTTTTATTCAAGTGTTGTGATTTAATGTTTAAGAGCATTCAAGTATGGATCACAAGTTGAATTGGATGATAGACAACTTTTGGTTGTATGCTTGTTTCCATGATTCACCTTGGTGGTTACCTCTTGCCCCTATTCCAGTGTAGCCTTCCTTGAGGCCTTCCTTTCACTGTATAGGAAGGGCACAAATCAACAACTCTAATTGATGTTGTGTGTCCATCGTAATCTATACTAGACACTTTCAATCTCTCCTATCCATATCCCAGCTTCGAGTTGATTGTTATCTGTCACTAGTACAGATTCCCTGTTTTTCTCATCCTTGAGTAGGGGGCTAAAAAACTTTGCCCTAAGAGGTTGATGCAAAAAAAGAGCATTGCCACATTGTTAAAATGCAAAAGATTGGTAGGGATATATCAAAGTGCATCAAAAAAAACCTAGCTTGAACTCTAACCCCCTCACTAGCCCTCACCCAGTTCCTGCTTAACGCGTGAGCTATCTAAATTAAGGGACTTTGATTATCCCAACCTCGACGAACAAGGAAATGCTTCATCTTTACAGGGCCAATGATGAATCAACAAAAGCTTTTACCCCAAGCTATATCTGCATAGAAAAAGAAAATCAATGAAGAAAAAGGCACACAAGAACGGTGGTAGTAAAATTAGGTCAAGGAAAGGAGTAACTCAGATCCCATGATTGCTCCCTCTTCACATCAAAATGTTCAAGGATGCTGGAATTTCATAGCTGGTACAAATACTATTGCATCCTGCATGAAGTAAACCCGTACCATGTCATTAACCACTTGCACTTGCTAATTGAAGTAATAAAAAATTAGTCAAATAAGTTTAGACTTGGTTTGAGCGTAATTGGTCGTTTTTGTTTTAAAAATGTGTGAAGTTGATGGTAGGAAAAGAGCTGCATTATTATGGTTATCACACTAGTAATTACATTGCATGAATATTGTATACACAATTCTCTAAATATATCAGCTCGCCAATCTATGAAACCAGTTTCAAAAGCAATAGATTTTTATCATTTAAAATATTGAATTGCCGAAACTGCTCTTATGAACATATCATGATGTAATTGATGATGATTATGACCATCTATTGAGACCAAATTTGGTTTACCAGACCTGAAAAAAACAAATTGAGAATCAATTGAGTTTATTCAACATGAGGCTTCTGTGATCAAATAGATAGGAGATAAGTTTTCAGAGCTCGATTGGTTTCCATGGGTTAACAACTTATGAAGATTTGTATTATTCTAAATGCTTTGAAAATGAGAAGGTCAAGCATTTTAAGAAAGGGTGGTTTTCATTCCCCCACTACATGTGCCTCACGAATTCACAGATTTCATCTTCCCAAGGTGTTTTAGGCCTTGCCTAACATCCAATTTCACTGTGAAGTTCATAAGATTTTGTTCTTATTTTTTGTAATATTTACTTTCTTCTTTAATCTGGCTATAGTACAGAGACGGCTCTCATCACCTAACTGGGGGTTACTACTTTGTTACCACTTTCTTAAAAATTAACTTATCTTATTTTCAATCCCAACATTACACCACATTTTCTTTAAACTTAGTTATAGTAGTATTTTTAATGGCATTTGTAATTTTAAGGAAATCCTCTTCCACTATCCCCCGATGGTGAAGTCAAGAAATAACATCTTTAGTGTCGAGAGGTTTTCAATGGTGTTTGCGGCAATGATAGGAAGTCTTCTCCCTTCTGCTGATGAGTTTATGCATTAAGTACTTGACCATGCCCTTACTCTTACTAGGTGTAAGACCAGCTTCCAGAAGAAGAATTGTCATAGTTCTTGGTACCGAAATAAGATTTCCATCATCCTCTAGTACTCCTTTCGACACTACATTCAGATAATTATGGTGAAGGTCAACTTGATCGTACCCTTACTCTTACTAGGTGTAAGCCCAACTTCTAGAAAAAGAATTCTCATAGTTCTCGATACCAAAATAAGATTTCCATCATCCACAAGTTCTCCTTTCGAGACTACAATCAGATTAAGTGATTCAACTTATGGTAAAGGTCAACTCAAAGATGTATATACTAATGAACTAATTCAAATAAGCATTTTGATAACAAAACATTAATTAATAAATGAACCCCATAATAGCATACCAAGAATAACAGCTGGTCGGATAGGCGCTCAACCTCCCTCTGCCAGAGACGTAGAAAAATATATAACGTGAGCACGACAGTGAATTCATTCATTTTAAAATTGAAGTATGACTGAACTGAAGCCAGTGAACCATATTAAAACGACTAATACCTCTAACGTGGAGACATTTTTGTTAATCCGAGAGGAAGTGCCGGGATCTGTTTTCAACTTGCCTTGTGTAGAGGTTTTGATTTGAAACCCTAATTGACCATGAAGGTCTTGAGGTTTATTGGACTCGATGATCGACTGCACCTCGTTGAACCCGCGAGGTGGAGAAAAACTGTAGAGCGATGCATCCAAGCCATCCAAATGGCCGGGATTAACAATGTTTTTCGATGCAGAGGCCAAGTTGAAGCCATAAAAATTAGAGTTTGTTAGTTGTTGCGAAAATGCCTGATCCTGTGTGGCTGCCTTTTTGGCAGCAATGGCTTCCTCCTCTTTGCGAACGAGTTCCTGTATCAACTCTACATCCCAGTCTTCCTCTCCTTCGAAATTCAAAATCGCCTCCGCCTTCCTTCCCTCCATATGGTGGCATAAAATCGATGAGGAACGAGGTTTCTTGAGAGGAATTCTTCTTTTCCTTTGAATGTGATTGCGATTTTTCCTTATGTTTTTTTTTGGATTTCCATATTATAGAACATCTCACATATAATCATATTATTATATTATAATTAAAAAAATAAAATGAGATAAAATGAAATGATATTTTATGGTTCACTACACTAAAATTAGTTTATAGGACTATGGGTTCTTTATTTTTTACCTTTTGCAATTTAATCTTTTTCTTATTCAAATTGATAATGAGTTGACCTAACTTTCCAACAAACCCTTTGTTGAAAAGACAATGTCAAGAAACCGATGCTAACATATTCCCATAACTTTCTCTCATGTCTTTGAACACATCACATTACAAAATGAAATGTTTTTCCAATTCCACTACCCGCAAAATGTACACACTCGTTCTTCCCAAGCTTCTCTAGGCCTTTTCCACAGTCTTGTTACACACCGAAGTTAATGCAAGTCGGTTCTTAATTTAGCAATAAGAACCTTTGCCCTCCAAGAAATGTTAACTCCAATGAACTTAGATCACACGTAGGGTTGAATTCCTCGATGTAGTACTTCTTCTTTCTACCCAACTCTTTCCCCAATACTCATTTAAGAAACTTCTCCATAGCAAAATTCTTTAGCTCCATGTTATTTGTGGGACAGGGATTGAGGTAGATATTCCATTTTTGCATCCATGTGTAGTTTTATCTCATCCATGTTTTCTTTCTTTCACTCATGCCTTCATTGAAAATAACACTAGGCCATCTACCTACTCTCATTTGCTCATTTATTTTCAGATATCTTATGAGTCGCACCATATCAATTGCTTCGATGGGAGTTGCTCCTGTTTCACTCAACATTATCTCAGAAGGTACCAAACTTTTATTTTGAACTTGCTCGTGATCAAGCGTTTTTGGATTTTCTCAAATTGTTTCCATTTTGAGACAGGGGTGTTGCTAGCCCACAATTCACACCCATATAGCATCACTGGACAAACTAGGAGTCGAAAAAGCACTTTAATTGTTTTCCAATCACCTAACTCAGTCTCTCTACATCTATTTTGAAGAGCATATAATGCTTTCCACCCTCTTAAGTCTCTCTACTTGTACTCATTTACTTCTTCAAGAATGTTTCCTTCAAAGAAGAATGTATGTTGGTTTTGCTTCTTTTTATTAGAGAAAATCATTTTTTGGTCTTGATAGTATTGACTTGCATCCCCACTGCTCTATAAAAATGCTAAAGGGCATATAGGTGTGTCTGCAGTCCATGGGCCGATTTAGAAATCAATACAAGATCATCAGCATATAAAAGAAGCTTTATCACAAACTCCCCCAACCGAACACCATCTCCACCTTGCATATTTAGCCACTCTTCCAGTTTATCAATATATAAACCAAAAAGAGTAGGGGTAGACAACAACCTTGCTTCACTCCAATGTCACTTCTAAAGCTTTCTTAAATACCCCCCTGAGGTTCTAATTTTGACTTTCAAGTCTTCATAAAGTCTATGGACAGCGTCTTTGTAATGCAAAAGAATTTCAATTTCTTTCATTCTACGCCACAACTTATCTCTAGGGATTGTGTCAAATGCCTTTTTGAAGCCAACAAAGCAGTAGAATACTTCTTCTTTGTCCTCCCAAACCTTTTCAATAATGTGTCTCAATGTGATACCATGACCCATTGTAGAATGCTTCGGCCTAAAAACCCGCTTGTCCTTTTGCCCTCTTTTCTTTTACTTCTGCCCACTTACTAATTTTATTTTTTACCATGCTGCCGAAAAGCTTGCAAACAAAGGATTGATCATAATGGTTGTATAATTGGAAGGATTATAAATGTCTCCACTTTTAAAAAGGGGTATTATTAGGCTAGTTGTCCAGCCTCTTGGGAATCCTTGCTGAATGATGTTGTTGAATATTTCCATGATGTGTGGTGTAAGAATGTTCGTTCCCTGTTTTAGTTACTATGCTTGAAGTTCAACCAAGTCCTTTGCCTTTTCTATTTCCAGCTTCTTAATTCCAATATCCACCTCCTGTAACGTGAAGAGATTTGTAGTTGTGTTGATCCTGGGGGGAGACTCTGCCTCTTATTCTTTCTAATAGAGTTTTCTTGCATATTCAAACCATTGATTGGTTGTAGTATTATTTTCGATTTGCTTCTTCCTTTGTTGAAGTTCCTGCCATAAAAGCTTTGGGTTATTCTTGCCTAGATATATTAACTCTTCTCGCCTTGTTCGCATGAATTTGTATTTTTTCATTTTTAGTATTTACTTATATAACTTTACATTCATCTTCTCCTTGCTTGCCTTTTTCAAAGTTCTCCTTGCCATTTTGCATTCCTCATCAAACCAAGCATTTACAGGAAAACAATTTGATTCTGATTTCCTAATTTTTGCTCTTTTGCACTTCTCAAGTAGACTTTGAATTATATTTGTTAACTCATGATTGTTGACGCTTTTGAAACCAGTTTTCTGCTTCTAAATTAATCTCTCTAACATTGTCTTGAAGATAGTACAATTTTCTTGTGTTAGAATAATTTTGCCCCTTGATAGTGATTGTCGAGAGAATTGGGTTTTCCTCCTGTGTTGTCTTTCTTCTAACCATGATAACTTTATATCAATTGGGTTATGGTCTACTTTTAAGTCCCAAATATACTCTCCAATCTTAACTTCATTTATCTTTTCTATCAAGCTTTGTGAACAAATCACATAGTCAACGACACTTGCCCCATTGTATGTGTTGCAAATGAAGTTCTCGAACCTTTTCCATCTATCTAGACCACTGCAAATAATTAAGTTGAAAGAACCACACAATGTAAGCAACTCCTCTCCAAAATGATTGCTAACTTTGTCATCTTCTGAACACCTAACCCATTAGGGATTCTCCTCTTTAGTGAGCCAAATAAGATTGTGAACCTCTTTACAACAAAGAATACTAGCTTGTTGATTTGTTGTTCTAGTATTGATTGTGATCCTCTTTGCAACAAAGAATACTAGCTTGTTGATTTGTTGTTCTAGCATTGAAATCTCCCACTAAAAGAACTTCTCCCTGCTGAATGTACACAAAAATATCTTGCTTTAAAGCTACATACGAATCCTTGCTATCTAGCCCCTTATTTTTGTAAGTTTTTTAGACTTGAGGGGCAAAATAACATGCTGAAATTCTTATGTGATTCTCATTCTTTGATATTTTGAACCATAAATATTGTTTATTGGCATCTTCTTTCATTAACTAAATGTGACGACCTTCTGTTTCTTTCACTAAAGCTAGCATTCCACCATACCCTTTGCCATTTTCTGCTAACTTCAAATAACCGTCAAACGCAGGAGTTTTACAACCATCATGTTCATGAGTTTCCGTGAGACAATTTATGTCTCTACCTTTGGCAATAGGCCCTAACCCAGGTCCCCTTCTCTAAGGGTAGCCTCTACAATTCCAACAAAATAAACTTAGGTCGACCTAGGTAGGATTTGACTGCTACACAATTTGGCACATAAGACTCAATTTTGAGTTTTCACCCCTTTTCATCCATGTTGATCTTGTTGTTTTCATCCCTATTGTTGAATTCTCTGTTATTTCTTTACTGACAACTTGTTTCCTATTTTGCCTTGAGGCCCAAACACTGCAATAATTGTTTTACCATTATACAACTTGTTAGAAAATTATATATTACAGAGCAATGGAACACATAAAATATTGTAGGAATATAAATACAGAAAACGCATAAAATAAGAGAGACACAGATATACGTGGTTCACCCACTTTGGGCTACATCCACGAAGAAGCAACCAATCCTTCCTTTTATATTATCTAGCAAAATGAAGAGATACAACCTACAGCAAATCCGTTGTAATTTCCTCTTCGCTCTCACACAATATCCTCTCTCTTTCTCGCTCAGAATACACATCTATATAGCCGCAATACAATCCCCTCATATATAGCGAGGGGTTGCCTTTTAGAGCAAAAAACCATAAATTAAACATAACTTCTACCGTCAGATCATCCATCTAATGAACGACTCAGATTGACTACGAGATTACAATATTTTATAAGGCAATTTTACATCTATTTTTAGCTTTAGGGGTGTTGCCCCCGAACCCCCCTCGCGGCAAACAAACGGGCGGCGTTGCCGCCCCATTACGAGCTAGGATCCAATGTTGTGATACCTTTGAATAAAGAAGATAATCAGGCTCCACACCCAACAATCTCCCACTTGGAGACTGATTATAGCAACTCCATTGCTGCTTCATTTGCTGGATAATGACTCCACTTTGAACCTGGTTGTTTCTCATCTTCACCATCATAATTGAAGACCAATTGAAACCGAGCAAAATCTCAATTTCTCCCTACTTACAACTTTTGTTAACATATCTGTAGGATTCTGGCTATTGTGTATATTTTCCAGCTTCAATTGTCCATCTTCCAACACTAACCATATGAAGTGGTACTTGAGTTGTATATGTTTAGTCTTGGAATGAAATGTTGAGTTCTTTGCAAGATGAATGGCACTCTGGTTGTCATTGTATAACATGCCCAACTCCTGCTTTTTACCCAATTCATCCAAAATGTTTTGTAACCAAATCATTTCTTTACTAGCCTCTGTAGCAGCAACATACTTTGTTTCCGTCGTTGAGAATGCAACAACACTCTGTAAACACATACCCTGTGGTGCTCCTCATGTTATCTCTATCACCTCCCATATTTGTATCAACATATCCCTGTAGAGCAATGCTTGAACCACCAAAGCATAATGCTTGATATGTGGTACCTCTCAAATACCTGAGAACCCACTTCACTGCCATCCAATGTTTTTTTACTGGATTGTTCATGTACCTGCTTACAACTTCCATTGCATGTGAAATATCAGGCCTTGTGCAGACCATTGAATACATTAAGTTTCCAACTATTGATGCATATGGAACTTTAGACATATAATCCATCTCTTCCTGAGTCTTGGGACACATCTCTTTACTTAGTTTGAAATGGCTAGCCAAAGGTGTACTAACTGGTTTTGCATTCTGCATATTAATTCTTTTCAACACCTTTTGTATGTACTTACTCTGAGACAATGTTAATCTGTGATTTTTCCTATCCCTACTTATTCTCATACCAAGGATTCGTTTTGCAACACCCAAATCCTTCATTGCAAATGAGTTTGCCAATTTTATTTTGAGCACATTTATTTTTTGCGTGTTAGAACATACAAAAAACCTGTCATCTACATACAATAACAATATAATATAGTTGCCATCATTTTGTCTTTTGAGATAAACACAATGATCAAAGTCACATCTAGTATAACCTTGTTTAGACATAAACCTGTCAAATTTTAGATACCACTGCCTTGGAGTCTGTTTTAAGCCATACAAGCTCTTCTTTAACTTGCACACTAGTTTCTCCTTCCCTTTGGCCTCATATCCTTGTGCCCGTTGCATATATATCTCCTCCTCGAAATCCCCATGGAGAAAGGTCGTCTTTACATCTAACTGCTCAAGATGCAAATCTTTTGCTACTACTAGACTTAAAATAGTTATGACTTAAGTCATTTTAACAATAGGAGAAAATATCTCATCAAAGTCTATACCTTTTTCCGTGCAATACCCTTCACCACGAGTCTAGCTTTATACATTTTTCTACCTCCATCTTATTCCTTCAACCTATAGACCTATTTATTCTGTAATTTTGTTTTACCTGTAGGCAACTTGACTAAGTCCCAAGTCTTGTTAAGTACCAAGGAGTCCATCTCTTCTTTCATGGCTAGCTCCCACTTCTTCCTGGTTTCTACTCGCGCTGCTTCTTCATAGCATTATGGTTCACCAGAATCAATCAACAATACATAATATAATGAAGGATAGTATCGTTCAGGGGGTTTACTTATCCTGGTAGATCTTCTAACACCAGGTGTTTGAGGTGCCCGTTGTTGTTGTGGTTGTTGTTGTTCTTCTGGCTGTTGATCATTATGATTTTCAAGCACCTTTACTTTTTCTATGATCTTATCAAACACTGTGTATTCTCTATTTTCTTTTTCCTGTTTCTTTTCCAGCATCTAATCCTTATACAAAACCTTTTCATTGAATATGACATATATGCTCCTAATGATTTTGTGATTTTCATTATCATATAAGCGATAACCAAAATCATTAACAACATATCCAATAAAAGTACATTTATTTGATTTTGCCTCAAGCTTTGTTCTATTTTCTTTATTAATGTGGACAAAGGATTCACAACCAAAAGTTTTTAAAAATAAGTAGTTTACCATTTTACCTGTCCATGCCTCCTCTGGAATACCTCCATCCAAGGAACATGAAGGCCCTTTGTTTATTAGATAAATGATAGTATCTACAGCATCTGCCCAAAATTGTATAAACAATCCTGCATGCAATCTCTTGCACCTTGCACGCTCCATGATTTTCCTGTTCATCCTTTCTGACACACCATTTTCTTGTGGTGTTCCTGGAAATATCTTCTCTTTGCCAATTCCATGCTCTAAAAAGTACTTATCAAACTCTCTAGTACAATATTCACCTCCATTGTCTGATCTCATACACTTCAACCTTTTTTCATGTTTCATTCTCAACCAAAGCTTTCCATCTCTTGAAAGTATCAAATACATTAGGTTTATTTCGAATACAATAAATCCAGGTTTTTCTGGTTGCATCATCAATAAAAGTAACATAATAATAAGAGCCACCAAGAGAAGATACCTAAGCAGGTCCACATACATTTGTATGCACAAGCTCTAATTTTTCTTTCTTCTTTTCTTTCCCAACTCTTAGAACTCTGACTCTCTTATGTTTTCCATAAACACAATTCTCATAGAATTCCAAATCAACATGCTTCAAACCTGGCAACAAATTTCTTGAGTGAAGAACCTTCATCCCCTTCTCACTCATGTGCCCGAGCCTATGATACCACAGTGTTGTATTTTCTCCTGTAGAGGTTAAAGCATTAAAATAATTAGAAATATCATTGCATAAATATAATGTACCAACATTTTCTCCTTTTTCTATTACTAGGGCTCCTTTAGTGATCTTCCAAGTTTTATCTGTAAAAGTAGGCTTTCACCTCCCAACTGCCCTGTTGAAATTAGATTTTTTTATTTTTTTTTGGAACATGCCTTACCTCCTTCAATAGCCATTGGTTTCCATTTGTTGTTTTATGAAAACTTTACCCATTCCAATGATTTTACAGGGTTTATCATCACCCAAACGAACCTGTCCAAAATTTCCTTGAACATAATCATGAAAATGTTTCCTATCAGGTGTGGCATGGGATAAGGCCCTTAAATCTACCACCCAGACATCAATAATATTTTCTAATGAAAGAATCAAAGCATCTTGCAACACATCAATTGTCAAATATGCTTCATGATTGTTTTCTTGTTGCTCGTCTTCTTCTTTTCCCTTCCGAGATTTACAGTCTTTCTTCAGGTGTCCTTTCTTCCTGCATTTCCAACACACTATCGCCGACCTGGACTTGGATCTGCCTTTCCTTGACTTACTATGATATCTTGGGCTCTTTCCTCTTTCCATTTTTCTTCCCCTAGTCTCTTCAATCAAAGCATTACTTGATGTCTAATTAGAGCTTTTCCGTCGCATTTCCTCGCTAAGGATTGCAACGACAACGTCATCAAACTTTAAAGTACTAGATCCAGAGACAAAGTTACCAATGGACATAACTAAACCATTCCAACTTTCTGGCAATGAGCACAAAAATAATAGATCCCTAACTTCATCATCAAAAGTTACCCTTACAAAACTTAAATGACTGGTAACCGTATTAAATTCATTTAAATGATCAGCAACAGATCCATCTTCTGACATCTTCATATTAAATTAATGCTTCATAAGAAATACCTTATTTGAGGCCGAGGGTTTTTTCATATAGTTTGGCCAAGGCCGACGTTAAACCCTTTGTTGCTGTTTCCTTTGAAATATTAAAGGCTACCGACACTACTAGGCACAGTCTCATTGTTCCAAGTGCCTTTATGTCAAGAATATCCCATTCTGTGTATGTCATACTTGTTGGCTTCTTTCTCTTTTTGCTCAATGGTAGCTACAAATCTTTCTGATACATATAATCTTCCATATGCATCTTCAATAGCTGGTAGTTTTAACCATTAAATTTTTCGACCCTAAACCTACCATCTTTCGTTATTGCTCCTACTCGAAGTAGGAACCCTTCTCTCGTTCGAGTTTACCAGTTAAAAATACCTTCGAATATGGTACCAATTGTTAGAAAATTATATATTATAGATTAATGAAACACATAAAATATTGTAGAAATATAAACACAGAAAACGCATAAAACAAGAGAAACACAGATATACGTGGTTCATCCAATTTGGGCTATGTCCATGAAGAAACAACCAATCCTTCCATTTATATTATCTATCAAAATGAAGAGATACAACCTAAAGCATATCGTTGTAATTTCCTTTTCATTCTCACATAATCCCCTCTCTCTTTCTCGCTGAGAATACACATCTACATAATCGCAATACAATTGCCTCATATATAGCAAGGGGTTGCCTTCTAGGGCAAAAAAGCCCTAAATTAAACATAACTTCTACCGTCATATCTTCCGCCTAATGAATGGCTCAAATTGACTACGAAATTACAATATTTTACAAGGAAATTTTACATCTATTTTTAGCTTTTGGGGCACTGCCCCCGAACCCCCTGGCGGCGAACAAATGGGTGGTGCTGCCGCCCCATTACGAACTAGGGTCGAATGTTGCGATACCTTTGAATAAAGAAGATAATCACGCTCCACACCCAACACAACCATGCTCTTTTCCCTTCATTTCTTGTTGCTCTGATTTTCTCCACTTATTCCCTTCTTTCCTTTTGTTGTTTGCTAGTTAAATCTTCATTTAGGAAGAAGTGTGAGCCTTTCAATTGTTTCTTTTTGCCAAGAGATGGTGTTTGTCTTGCACGCTTTCCATGGTGACCTTTATGGTTCGAAGCCTCTCTTCACATATCTTCCCCACCCTCCTTGCTTGGCAAATTTTCCCTTTCCAATGTTGTTTCTCTTTCAGAAAGTCTCTTGTCAAATTGAGAGTACTTTCATTCTTCCCATAATCTCTTATTCCCCCGATAATAAAGTTTGGTTCCCTACCCTTTCTTTCTTTGTGTTCTCTTTCCTATGGTTTACGAGCACTTGCATCTTATTCTTCCTCTATCATTATGTAACCATTAGCATCTTCAACTCTAGCTTTGATTTCTTTTGGACGACCTCTCCTATTGTTCTTTTTTGCCTTCTTGTAATGCCCCCTCCTAGGTCTACCCAAAGTAACCATTCCAACCAGGGTAAACATGAGGATATATGTTACTACATTCAGTTTCGACCTCCTACGTCACCTTAACGAAGCAGAATCGATGAAACATCACATACAATCATCAAACATCATCAACAGAACCCTCTGGAGACAAGTCAGCTACTCAGACAGCCTGTCCCTGGGTCCCACTACTATTCTGCAGCTCTTAGGCCATAGTCACTCTCATGCTATGGGCAAGGGAGCAACCAAAAACCCAAATTTTCTTTCACAGGCCTGCCTTTCAGCGACTATGGATCAAAATTGCTAGTTTTATGTCGCGACCCCAGGATTTAAGCCACTTTTCTAGCCCATAATCCTAGCCTCTACCCATAACTTCCAGAATTCATTAAAAAACTTAATAACAATGCTGATCAATCAAAAATAACCCTAAGGACTAGGCTTGAGCATCCCCAACTAGAACTGATATTCTGTCAAACACTTGGCATCAATGCAACTTACAGGTCTAGGATACAAGACAAAGCATAAATGACTGAAACAACTTATGAAACATAACCAGAAGGATCACCTCCTTCTCCATTGAACTACTACATCATCAATTAGGTCTTGCATCCATCCATTTAATAGTTACAAGTAAATATATGAAATAACCATGACATAAACGAGTCATTCAACCATGCTTATAACCAACATAAAACCATATAAATATCAAAGATATGACAACCATTAAATCCACATATAAATCAGTGCAAAAGTAAGAGAACTTAGATTTTATTAATCATAAGCAAATTCAACCAGGTTCGGGACTTCCACGTACTACCTGACCATAGACATGGTTGAACCAAATCTCTCTTTCAGCCAGTCACCCCCGTGCCATATTTCAAGCATGAATGTGGGATCTCATAGCACAACCAATGGAATCTAGAGGTTAAACCACCTCCACCCTCATCAAACCATGATCACACCAAAATCGGTGCTCCAATCACAACCAAACCGAACTTGGAATGTCATCCGGAATCCATGAGTATCCTTGAGGAATTTTCCATCTCCTTGTCTCTCGGGCTTTACCACAATCCAAACCCGGATCACTAGGCCCTAAACTGAGACTGCTCCCCCAGGATTTACCGTATATCCCGCCAAAACTGGTCAAGGAATTCCTAGGCCTTTGGGAATGAACCTTGAGATCACCTCGACCTCGGATTCCGAAATCAATATGGTAAACCAAAGCTCAAAAACAAAAAACAAAAAACATCCCAACATACCATGGCATCCAGAAAAAGGCTAGGCTACGGTGAAATCCACTGTCATATCCCCACAAAACCATGCCACCGACAACAAGAGAACCGTACACCAACATGCAAAGCTATGCATGTCTAAACCAGCTAGGAAATCACACATGCAAAAGGTTACCTACAAGTAAGTTGCTTGATCCTGCTTTCCTTTCCTTGATCCTTACTTGCTTTTCCTTCCCTTTCCTTGCTCAAAACTAGAGTGTTCCAAGAAAACTCTAAGTGACCAAGATAGTGAGAGACTGAGAGAGAATAATGGGAGAACTCCAAACTTGAACTGACAAAAGCCATGAACTGATCCTCATAAGCCCTTTTATGAATGAGGTCTCTAATTTCTTCATTTTCCATTATTTTCATTCAATTTCCTCCTCACATGCAACCTATGACCTTTCACCTTACTTTTCTCCTACTCCTTTATTTTCATAAATAAATGTGCCAAAAATGCTTTTTGCCCTAGCCTTTGCCAATTTTCCTTAGCCAAAACACACATCCAGTGATGCCCACTATGATATACTTGCCCAACATTCAACTTGGAATAAGTGTCCCTTACCCGTGGTCTTATTTTGACTTTATTAACTTTTATTACATGAACTTTTCACGAGGGTTGTTACAAAACCTTCTGATCCGAATTTAAACAAGAACGCAACAAATTACAGATATAACCATAAACACAAAGATGCAACAGAAATAACACTTCATTTCATTAATATCAAATACTCAAATATGCTTACAAACAAAATGGAAATAATACTAGCTTGGGCAATGGTAGCTTATCTCTAAGAAGAGATGTGGCTACTACATGCTTCTGAACTGTGTTACAATGAGGCTCAAGGGCCTATTTATTATTGAAAACATGAGAAAACCCTAAACAACCAAAACCCTAACCCCAAGAGATGTAACGCCAGAGTTTGTGGGCCCCGTTGGGGTTAGTTGGGCAGCTAACTTCCCGGGGTCATAACTTGGTCAGATTATCTTTGTTTAGCGCATACAATACCTTGTTGGAAACTGCTCTGGAAGTTCAGGACCCAAAAAACTACTAAAAATATTAATGCTAAAATAAACAAGGAAGCAAATGAAACTGACTAGAGGTGTAGGTGGGATAGGTGGGTGGCCACCAATATCCACCTGGATCATTCCTCCCCCTTTAGAAAGAAATGGTCCCCATTGCGTGCAGAGCCTCCATGAGATAAGGAAATTTCTGTTGAACCTAGTCCCTAGTGAGCCACTTGCCTTGGAGTAGGAGTTGGCGAGCTTTGACAACCCGATATAGTTGGATCTTTTGCTAGTGAGTGTTCTTGACCTGTGTGTCCATAATCTGATCAGTTGTGGCCT
Source organism: Pinus taeda (assembly GCA_000404065.3). Lineage (NCBI taxonomy): Eukaryota > Viridiplantae > Streptophyta > Pinopsida > Pinales > Pinaceae > Pinus > Pinus taeda. The sequence continues at coordinate 46,741 of APFE030555496.1, read as the reverse complement.
CTTCCATGCAGTCTGGATTTAACTCTGTTGGTGTGAGTTGTTCTGTAATGTCTAATGTGTCCAATAATGGTGGGAAGTATGGTCAAAGGCGGTCCACATTGAACATTGGGTGCAGACCAAGGAATGGGGGAATGTTGAGCTCAAAAGAATTGTCTCCCACAACCTTGGTAATGGTATAAGGACCATATCAGAGTGGCATGAGCTTCTAATGGGCTCAGGTAAGGCGTTATTTTTGCAAATGCAACTAGAATTTGTCACCCACTTGAACCTTGTGTGGCACCCAATGTTGATCATGTCGATGCTTGTACTTGGCATTTGACTTCACTAGGATGTCGTGAATCTGGTGGCAAATGTATTGGATGTGTTCAATAAATTTGGTCGCTTTATCCGCCTCAGACGACACATGTGGATTCTTTCTTTATAGTTGCCTAAGGCATGGCAACATCAATCAGACATAATGGTTGAAATCCTAGACCCACTTGAAAGGGACTGTGACTAGTAGAGCTATGGAGAGATCTATTATAATTGTGTTGCACATATGGAAGACACTCATCCCAGGTTCGAGGATGCTTGGAGTTGTACATGTGGAGTATGTGCACTATCATCTTGTTGACGACCTTCGTCTGGCCATTAGTCTGGGGATGAAAGGCAGTCGACTTGGTGAGCTTGGTGTCCAATAATGTCTAGAGGCTTGACCAAAATGTGCTCAAGAACCTGCTACCCCGATCTGATATAGTGGTCTGCAGGATCCCAAAATGTACCCGTACTCATTCAAAGAAGAGTTTGGCAGTGTCCTCCGCTTTGATACTCGTATTGCAGGCTGCCAATATAGCCATGTTAGAAAATATGTCCATGACCACAAATACATAGTCATTACCATGTTGGTAGAAGGGAGGCCACATCCATGGAGATGGATTCCCACGGCTGGCTAGGAGTAGGCAGAGGAGTGTACAGGCCTTGCTTCTTGATGGATGGCTTGGCGATGGCGCAAGTAGTAGGATCTAATATATTTCCCAACATCTAGTCGGAGTTTGGGCCAATAGAAGTACTTTTGTAGTACAACCACAGTTTTCGCCACCCCAAAGTGTCCTGCGATCCTACTGTAGTGCACCTCCCAAATCAATTTGGCACGCTCGCTTGAAGGAACACAAATGTGGCCTATGTAGCATAATAATGTGTCATGGAGGTGGAAATTAGGAACTTGCGTCCCATTGCTAGCATATCGTACATGGAGGTGAACTTTAGATCATTTTTGTATAGTTGCAGCCATCAAGAGGTCTTGTGACCACAAGAGTTGAGAATAGTAGTCAATGTTGCAACTGGGGGCCGGTTGGGGTAATCTGCAACATGATTGGTGCTGCCCTTTTTGTATTTAATGTTCAAATGGAATTGTTGCAGATATGTAGATCACTTCTGATGACGATCATTCGACAACTTCCCTTATGTCTGTATAAACTGAGGTCGTCTGTGATTGGTGTGGATGATCGTCTCCTTCCCCATAATGTAGTGCTTCCATTGTTGACAAGCTTGCATGATGGAAAACATTTCTTTATCATATGTGGGGTCCTTCTGAATTGTATAATAAACTGTCTCACTATGATAGGCCACTGTATGCCCGTGTTGGGTGAGGACTACACCAATAACATAGTTTGAGGTGTTTGTCTTGATTTCAAATGGCTGCTGCAAGTCTGGCAGTGTGACTATCAATGTAGAGAAGAGGCGACGCTTCAACTCAATGAACGTCTTCTGTTGGGAGTCAGACCAGGAAGACTTTGCTTTTGCCCCGCCCTTAGTAATATGACTCAAAGGCCAAGTGATATGGGGGGATCACAACACGAAACTCCGATAAAAATTTGCAAGGCCCAAAAAGTTGTGAAGCTCCGTTAGAGTGGTCGAGGCTAAGCAATCCCGAATGACTTGGATCTTGGTCAGGTCCACATGCACGACACACTCATCTATGATGTACCCCAAGTATTAGACATGGCTCATGCTAAAGGTGTATTTCTCCAAGTTGGTACACAATTTGTGCTGTCGAAGGGTTTGAAGGACTTGTTGAATGTGTTGCAAGTGTTCTTCCCAACTCTTGTTGAAGATGAGGATGTCATCCAGATAAAACACCACGAACGAGATGGTGAAGGGCTGTAAGATGTCATCCATTAGCCTCATAAAAGTAGCGGGAGCATTTGTCAACCTGAAGGGCATAACCAACCATTCAGAAAGGCCTTCCTTGGATTTAAAGGCAGTCTTCCATACATCTGTGGGTTCTATTGGAACCTGGTGATAACCAGACTTTAGATCGATCTTGCTGAAATAATTGGCCCCCTTGAGTTGGTCCGCAAGTCATCAATCCATAAGATTGGATACCAGTTCTTGACAATGATTTTGTTTAATGCTCGATAGTCAATGCAGAGCCTCCAAGTTTTATCCTTCTTCTGTACCAGTACAATCGAGCTCCAACAAGGTGGGGAACTTGGTCGGATGTGCCCTTTTTGCAACAACTCCTGGATGTGCCGCTTGATCTCTTCATTTTCCAGAATGGAGCGATGATATATCAGCCCATTAGGCAGAGGTGCTCCGGGAGTCAGATCAATTGAATGCTTGACTTGATAATGCAAGGGTACCTCTGTGGGTAAGGAGAATATGTCCTTGTATTCTTCCACGACTGCATCCACCTGCTTCTACTGCTTGGAGGAACCCTTCCCAGGGGCCATGGACATGGCTACGACCCTCCCCTTACTTTGAGAGTGAATTAGAAAGAAAGAAAATTTCCCAGCCTGGGAGATGACCTTACTGCATTGCTTAGTAGAGATCAAAGAGATGGCAGTAGGTGGGGCTACCCCCGGTATCTTGTATAACTTGGTACCTAAAGAAATAATAATAGAGCGAGTTCTAGACTCATATACAACATGTTGCTTCCATAAGTATGGTCGTCATAATAATACATCACAAAATTCAAGAGGAGCAACATCACACAGTGCCTCATCTGTGAAGGGCTTGATGTTGTAGTGAAGGCGACACTGTTGGCTGACGTGAAGATCTCGTCCTTGGTGAAGCCAACCGATGGTGTACGACTGTGGATGTGTTGTAGTTGGTAAACCTAGTTGGTTCGTGACCTCTCCTGAAATGAGATTATTTTGGCTCCCGCTGTCAACAAGGAATTGTAGCGAAGAACCCTTCACCCACATCTATGAGTGGAATAGGTGCCCCCCCTCTTCTGGATCTTCAGGCATAATCTTATAGATCTTGGTGGTGACCATAATGGCACTAGGCTCCACGTCAACTATCTACTTCCCTTTGTCATTCCCCTTGTGAGGTTTTAACTCAAAGTTAGAACATGCATCAGACTTAGAAGCCTTCAGCTTGACCACCAGTGACTGCTTTGCCAGACGCTCACTTGTGTTGCGAGTGGAGCTCTTATGGAACTCACACCACTTTCTCGTGTCCTTCTTTGTCTTCATGGTGTTGTTCTTTTCTTGTGGATTTGGTGGGTTATCCTAGGTCGCCCCGTCTTGGATTTTCCTTTTGCTTTGTGGTTTGGGGGTGCCTTTCCCTTGCTTCAGATTCGCAGATCCAAAGTCTCGCTTTTTCTATTTAAGCTTCTACTTAATCTTGATAGCGTATCAGTACATTGTGCAAAGCTAGGAGATGTCTAAGAACTCCATCTCATCCTGGATGTGCCTGTGTAGACAGTCATGGTACTTGAGTACCAAATGTTTCTCAAAATCCTTGATACCCAACTTCGTGCAAAGCGTATGAAAAACATTGGTAAACTTCGGCACGTCTTGGTCCCTTCCCTGTCGCAGTGTGGTCCACTTTATGTATTTATCCTCATAGATTTTGACAGGGCAGTATTGCTCCTTGATGGCGTACCAGAACAAATCCTAAGTGGGTGCAGTCGAAAATAGTGAGGGCATACTTCCATCCTTCTGCTCGTAGTAGGTTTCCCACTAGTCCTTGATGTGGGGGGAATCTTTGAGAAGAGTAAAAGAAATCTTTTCCCAGTTGGAAAAATCATGAACAAAAAAATATCCTTCTAGCAAATTTAACCATTTATCTACGGTGTCTGCATCTATCGGACCCTCAAATATTGGAATGTCAAAGTTAACTTGTACCTTAAAGGGTGTGGTGCTTTCAGAGTAATTGTTGGAAGTAGATGTGTCGCCCCTGGGTAGCCACTGAAGGATCTGGGAAAATTTGTCCATAATCGTGTTCCTTTGTTGTTCAAGGGCTTCTTTGAGCAATATTTTGATAGGATCTCCCGCCCTCTCATCTTTCTTTTCTTCTGCCATGGGAGGTCGTCGGGATTTGCAAGGCTGGTCTTGCAAAGGTTCAACGAGTTCAAGCCCTAACTCCTTATATCCCGACCTCGTTGGGGGCATGCAAAGAAAAATAGAGAACAAGCATATCGCTTTGATACCACTAATCCGAATTTAAGAGGAACACAACAAATTATAGATATAACCATAAACACAAAGATGCATCAAAAATAACACTTCATTTCATTAATATCAAATACTGAAATATACTTACAAACATAATGGAAATAAGACTAGCTCGAGTGATGGTAGCTTATCTCTAAGAAGAGATGTGGCGGCTACATGCATTTGAACCATGTTACAATGAGGCTCAAGGGCCTATTTATTATTGGAAAACATGAGAAAACCCTAAACAACCAAAACCCTAACCCCAGGAGATGTAACACCAAGAGTTTGTGGGCCCCGTTGGGGTTAGTAGGGCAGCCAACTTCCCGGGGTCATAACTGGTCATATTATCTTTGTTTGGCGCGTACGATACCTTGTTGGAGAGGTCTCTCTGAGTACTATAGGTTTTTTTTGCAAGCCCTTGCCAATAATTATGGGCCTACTGCGAACCTCAAAAAACGTCGTTTAGGGGGTGAAAACTGCTCCGGAAGTTCACGACTGAAAAAAAAAAAAAAAAAAAAAAAAAAAAAAAAAAAAAAAAAAAAAAAAAAAAAAAAAAAAAAAAAAAAAAAAAAAAAAAAGAGTAAATGCTGAAATAAACAAGGAAACAAATGAAACTGATTGGAGGTATAGGTGGGAAAGGTGGGTGGCCACAATTATCCACCTAGATCACGTTCCCCCTTGGGTAACACCATCCTCAGTGTTAAAACACAACAAGACCTCAACAAAAACCGCTAAAAAGCAAACATACTGCCTATGGAGCTTTATAACTTAGCTTGTTGCAGTATTTACAATGAAGGACCTACTCAAAAGAAAAACATCATGACAACATGACAAGATAATAACCATACCGCTTATTGGAGCTTTATAACTTAGCTCGTGGCAGTATTTACATCCATATACACATGCATATACAAATATCAAAACATCAACAAAACATATGCCAGACATAAACCAACATCAAACCAAAATTGCTTTGCCTCAACTGGAAAACAATGAAGGATATAGGGCCCGCATCTGATCTGCCATTTCCCATGTAGCTTCTTTAGGCCCAAAGTGCTTCCACTGCACTTTAACTTGGTCTATGACTCTGTTCTTGAGCATGAGATGCTTTGGTTGCAATATGCATTGAGGCTCTAACTGGAACTCTCATCCTTTCTCCACCTGCAATACAGACCAATCAATAACATGATTAACATCCTTTATGTGCTTCTTAATCAATGACATATGGAAAACATCATTGACTTTCCCTGTTGGAGGTAGTGCAAATTGATATGCCGCTGGTCTAATCCTCTCAAGAATATCAAAAGGGCTGCAATATTGTGGTGCCAACTTGGCACATGAACCAATCCTCAAAGAGCTCTGCTTGGGCTTGATATGCAAATACATATGCTCCCCAACCTGAAACTCTTTGAACACCCTGTGTTGATCTGCATAATTTTTATTTTTATTTATTTTTTATTACTTATTATATATATATATATATATAATATATATATATATATTTATTATTTATTTTAGATTTCTTTATAACCTGCATTTCTTGCTCCATGTCCATCAACATGTCTGGTCCAATAAGTACCCTACCCACTGGATCACTCCAAGAGTGATAAGAGTGTTACAACTTCGTCCATACAATGCCTCGAAAGGAATCATCCTCGAGGAATCCTAATAACGATTATTGTATGCAAACTCAACCAATGGAAGATACTCCTCCCATTTACTCTGTTGGTGCATCACTTACATCCTCAACATTTCTTCCAAGATCCCGTTGACCCTCTTTGTCTGACATTCTGTCTATGGATGATAAGGTGTATTGAAGGCCAACTCTTTATCCAAGTCTACAAATAGCTCCTTCCAAAACTTGGAAGTGAACTTTGTATCCCTATCTGACATAATCTTCTTTGGAACACCATGTAGTCTCACTATCTCTTTGATGAACACCTATGCTACCTCATTAGCTGAATATGTATTCTTCACTGGAACGAAGTGAGCTACCTTGCTCAACTTGTCAACCACAACCATAATAGAATCATGTTGCCTCAATGTCCTCGAAAGACCTGTGATGAAATCCACGGATTTGACCTCCCATTTCCATTCTAGAATTGCAATAGGATGTAGTAGACCACCTAGATGCTTGCATTTCGCCTTTACCTAATGACAGCCTAAACATCTAGCCACGAACTCTGCCACTTCCTTCTTCATATTCTGCCAATAGTAAAACTTCTTCACCGCCTTCAATGTCTTCTGATATCCTAGATGACCTAAATACGATTTCACATGAAACTCCCTCAAGATATGCTTATTGAGCTCACTGCAATTCGACACATAGATCCTATCTTGAAACCTCACCAAACCATCTACCGTGCGATGATAGTATGCATCTTGATTCCCTATAATTGTACTTGTACTTTGTTGTGACTTGTGCATGATCTGCATGTATTTGTCATCCCGTTGTCCTGCCTGCAACATCCTACCTTGTAACTTTGTCCCGTAGGAGCTTATAACTGCTATATGATTTACATGTACCTTCCTGCTAAGAAATCTACAACCTAGTTCTCCTTCCCTTTGATGTATCTAATCTCGAAGTCAAACTCACACAAGGTAGCCAACCATCTAGCTTGCCTAACATTTAGATTCTGTTGGTCAAACAAATACTTCAACCCACTGTGATCGCTCATCAATGTAAACCTCCTACCTAGAAGATAATGTCTCCACATCTTCAATGCATGTATAATCATTACTAGCTCAAGATCATGCATTGGATTGTTCTTCTTGTGCTCATTTTGTTTTCGTGACTCATAGCACACTACTTGTCCTTCTTGCATGAGAACTCCATCAAGTCCCCTCTTGCAATCATCTGTACACACTGCAAACTCCACGTATGGATCCACAATCTTTAGCACTGGTGCATGTGTCAACAACTACTTAAGTTGCTCAAAACCATCTTCGCGTTCTTTTTTCCATTCAAACTTGTTACCTTTCCGCTGTAATGATGTGATAGGATATGCAATGTGTGAGAAGTTCCTGATGAATCTCTTGTAGTAACCTGCCAATCCCATGAATGATCTCAACTCATCTACATTCTTAGGAGCTGCCCATTCCATGATGACCCTTATCTTTTCTGGATCTATTTTTATGCCTTCCTTAGAGACAACATGTCCTAAGTAGTGTACCTCAATATGAAATAAGATGCACTTTCTAAGCTTATCATACAACTAATGCTCTCTTAGCAATCTCAGTATTGCTGCTAAATTTTTGGCATGTTCTTCCTCATTCTTAGACTATACCAATATGTCATCAATGAATACAATAACAAACTTGTCCAAATAAGGATGCAACACATTATTCATCAAACACATGAATGTAGTGGGAGCATTAGTCGAACCGAATGGAACAACAACAAACTCATAATGCCCGTACCTGGTCTTGAACGCAGTCTTGAAGATGTCCTTTTCCTTGATGCATACCTGATGGTATCCCGATCTCAAGTTGATCTTAGAGAACACTATTACTCCCTTCAACTGATCAAATAAATCGTCAAACCTCAACAATAGGTACTTGTTCTTGATCGTTACCTTGTTCATCTACCTGTAGTCAATGCACAATTTAAGAGAACCATCTTTATTCTTTATGAACAACACTGGTGCACCCCAAGGTGATACACTGGGTCTGATGTATCCTTTGTCCAACATTTCCTTTACCTACAACTTTAAATCTACCAAATCAGGTGTGCTCATCCTGTAAGGTGCTTTCGATGTTGGAGTTTCCCCTGGCACTAACTCAATAGAAAAGTCTACCTCCTTGTGAGGTGGTAACTCTGTAATATACTCAGGAATACATCCTGAAACTTGTGCAAAGATGGGTACCTGCTTAACACATCCACATCCTCAAACTCCTTAACCTTGTCACTGGAAATGTGTACTGCAAACATCACACAACCTTTTCTGTAACTACGCTTAGCCTGTATAGCGGTAACCATCGTCACTGATGTAGGCTTCTTCTTTCCCTGCAAGGTCCTCTTTCCCACTATCATCCACAAACTCAGTGGCCTTGTTGAAGCAATCTACTTTGGTTCTGTGAAGGTATAACCAATCCATACCCAAAAGCATACTATACGATCCCAATGGCAATACATTCAAATGCGCTACTATAGGCATACCATTTAACTCAAATGCACAAGCTCTTACCCAATGGTGAACTCACTTCTTTGTACCTATAGCCAACTGTACCAATGAAGATTCTGCATGCACTTCTTTTCTCAAACCACACTTATCCACCAGGTCAAGATTAATATAACTATAGTTGGATCCAGGATCAATCAAAATAGAAACAACTTGATCACAAAGCTTACCATCCATCTCAATGGTCGATGCATGATGATCTGCTTGCCTGTTTTCCACAACTGCATAAATCCGAGGAGTGTTATGACAAACATCACCAATTGTATGAACCTCCTGAGCACTGTATATCTGGGGTCTACCACCACTCTGATACTGCTGACAATCCCTCTTACTATGATCCTTACCACATATCCAACACTACAATGGTTCCCTACAACCGCCTCTAGCCTGCTTCTCTCCATGTCCCTTCGCAACTATATTGAATCTCTTGTAAGGAACTGCATTATCTTTCTCACTTGCATCTTGAGGTCTTCCTCGCTTTGGTGGCCATTTTCCTTTAACTTTGTCGTTTCTCTTCAAGTCGTGTTTCGGCTCAACTTTGTGCTTCGACTGATCATAACAGTTCTTCAACTTTCGTATGGCCTCTTCCAACAATCTAGGCTCATCGAACTCAATTTAGTCTCTGTATGCAACTAGCAATCCATTGATGAATCTTGAACCTTGGTGTTCTCCTCTCTCAAGTAAGATGCATATCTCAACAACTCCAAAAATCTGCTAGTATACTCCTCATCTATCATAGAACCCATCCGCGACTTATAAAACTCCTTAACTCTATCTCATAGTACCTCTCAGACAAGAACTTCTTCTTGAAGAGCCTTTCAAATGCATGCCAAGTCAAATAATCCTCATGTATGTCCTTGACATTCTTCACGCCTTCCCACCAAATATCTAATTTACCTTTGATACTGAAAAGGGTTATCCTTGCTTTCATGTTTTCTGAGTAATCACGAAATCTAAATAATTTCCTCATGGCAAGTAACAAAGCCTCCGCATCTTGCAATTTATTCATCTCTCCATCAAAGGTAGGTGGCTTTGCCATCTTTAACTCATCTGGCAAGTATCCCCTATCATTCATCCTGTATAGATGGTAACGATGACGATCATGGTGTCTATTAGAACCAGAACTAGAGTAATACTTGTGTCTGTCACCCATCCTATCTGGAGCATCCAACATCTTTCCATCTCTGATAGTGTCAGATCTATCTGACCTATGTCTACTATGAGACCTACTGCCATATGCCCCATTAGTTATGTCCTCATGTCCATGGCTGATCTGAAGAGGTCCTTGTCGCTACAAATATGACAAACTCTGAAGTAATATTGCATTCACCTTTGCTTGTTTCTCTTGTGCCTACATGATTTGTCATTGTCTACTTTGCGCTCCTTATTTCTTCCTTCAAGCTTCTCAATGTGTCTGCCAAGTCAAAAGAGTGCCCCACACAACGTTGCCGATCTGATGCATAGGGAGATTCTATGTAGTCTACCACCTTGCTAGCCATCTGATCTCTTTCCTGCAAGGCATATTATGTCATCTAAACCAAATCACCATAAATCAATGTACCTCAGCATAACTCAGGGAGGATACCTTGTCTGCAAGATCGTCAAATCAACGTGATGCATGTACAACATAACCATAACAACATATAGACATATATCAATAAGTGCATCAATGCCTAACCATCATACTAACTAGGATCCAGTCATCAATGCAAGGCCATATCAACAATGCATGCCATGACCTCATGCATGACAACAACCAATACGACAATATGCACATTGCCTCATGCAATTATCCACCTGCATAAGCAATGCCTAATCAACTACACATATGCATAACCACATGTAATTGAGCATAAGTGATCAATTCTTGTGATCAACCTACAAGATTGATGCATGTAATCAAATAACCAAGAATGCAACCCAATGTACAAGGATGTAATAAAGCTGCATATAATTGTATAACCAATCATATACTCATGACGATGAATTCCATAAAAAAGACATCAAGTTCCTCATGATAACCTTACTACTACCATGATCAATATGATGCAGTGTAACAAGTACATGGAACAAAAGTGTAAGAGGCACACACGCAACTGACATGCATACATGACCAACACATTCACCCATATTTGTAGCACCAGATATAACCCAAAGAGAGCGTAACCACGCTCTGATACCAATTTGTAACACCCCCTCCTAGGGCTACCTAAAGTAACCATGCCAATCGGGGTAAACATGATGAGAGATGTTACTACAATCAATTTCAACCTCCTACGTCACCTTAAGGAAATGGAATCGATGGAACATCACATACAATCATCCAACATCATCGACAGAACCCTCAGGAGACAAGTCAGCCAGACAGCATGTCCCTGGGTCCCACTGCTATTCTATAGCACTTAGGCCATATTCACTCTCATGCTATGGGCAAGGGAGTGACTAGAAACCTAAAGTCTCTCTCACAGACCTGCCTACCATCAACTGTGGACCAAAATTGTTAGTTTTGTGCCAGCGACCCCGATATCTAAGCCATTTTTCTAGCCCATAATCCTAGCCTCTACCCAAAACTTATTGTAACTTCCAGAATTCATTAAAAAACATAATAATAATGTTGATCAATCAAAAATCACCCTCAAGACTAGGCCTGAGCATCCCCAACCGGGACTGATATTCTGTCAAACACTTAGCATCAGTGCAACCTACAGGTCTAGGATACAAGACAAAGCATAAACAACTGAAACAACTTATGAAACATAACCAGAAGGATCACCTCCTTCTCCATTGAACTACAACTTCATCAATTAGGTCTTGTGCCCATCCATTTAACAGTTACAAGTAAATATATGAAATAACCATGACATAAACAAGTCATTCAACCATGCTTATAACCAGGGGAAAAAAAAGGATACAAGACAAAGCATAAACGACTGAAACAACTTATGAAACATAACCAAAAGGATCACCTCCTTCTCCATTGAACTACAACTTCATCAATTAGGTCTTGTGCCCATCCATTTAACATTTACAAGTAAATATATGAAATAACCATGACATAAACAAGTCATTAACCATGCTTATAACCAAGGGGGAAAAAACAAACAAACAAAAAAAACAAAAAAACAAACCATATAAATATCAGAGATATGACAACCATTAAATCCACATATAAATTAATGCAAAAGTAAGAGAACTTAGCTTTTATTAATCATAGGCAAATTTGACTAGGTTTGGGACTTCCACGCACCACCTGACCATAGACATGGCTAAACCAAATATCTCTTTCTTCTAGTCACCCCCATGCCATATTCCAAGCATGAATGTGGGATCTCATAGAACAACCAAGGGAATCCAGATGTTAAACCACCTCCGCCCTCATCAAACCATGATCGCACCAAAATCGGTGCTCCAATCACAATCGAATCGAACTTGGAATGCCATCCAGAATCCATCAGTATCCTTGAGGAAATTTTCGTTTCCTTGTCTCTTAGGCTTTACCGCAATCCAAAACCGATCACTAGGCCCTAAACCGAGACTGATCCCTTGGGCTTTACCATGTACCCCGCCGAGACCGATCAAGGGATTCCTAGGCCTTTGGGAATGAACCTTGAGACCACCTCCGCCCCGGATTCCGAAATCCATCCGGCAAACTAAAGATCAAAAATTGAAACAAACATTCCAAAATACCATGGAATCCAAAAAAAAGATAGGCTAGGCTAAAATCCACTGTCATATCCTGGAAAAACCATGCCACTGACAACAAGAGAACCATACACCAACATGCAAAGCCATGCATGTCCAAACCAGCTAGGAAATCACACATGCAAAAGGTTACCTTCAAGTATTCCTGTTGAAGTTGCTTGATCCTGCTTTCCTTTTCTTGATCCTTGCTTTCCTTTTCTTGATCCTTGCTTGCTTTTCCTTTCATTTTCTTGCTTTTCCTTTCCTTGCCCCAAACTAGAGTGCTGCAAGAAAACTCTAAGTGACCAAGAGAGTGAGAGAGAGAGAGACAGAATAATGAGAGAGCTCCAAACTTGAATTGACAAAAGCCATGAATTGATACTCAGAAGCCTTTTTATGAATGAGGCCTCTGACTTCTTCATTTCCATTATTTTCCTTCAATTTCCTCCTCACATACAACCTGTGACCTTTTACCTTACTTTTCTCCTAATTTCCTTTATTTTCATAAATATATGTGCCAAAAATGCCTTTTTGCATTTTAGTGCCTTTGCCAATTTTCCTTAGCCAAAACACACATCCAGTGACGCCCACTAGGATATATTTGCCCAATATTTAGCTTGGAATAAGTGTCCCTTACCTGTGGTCTTATTTTGCTTTTATTAACTTTTATTACATGAACTTTTCACCAAGGTTGTTATAGTTCTCTTTCGAAAGGTCTGCTTTTTGAGATACTTGTGTATCTACCTGAGTTGCTTTAGAAATTATCACATCTTTGTTTGGTGCTATTGATTATTTCATGGTTTGCCACGTCGTCTTCATGCTTTTCCATTCTTGTTTTCCTGTCTCTAGAGCCTCTTGTAACATTGTTACCTGTTCTTTTAAAATTCTATTACCTTCCATTAAACATTGATTTGCAAATGTGATCTCTGAAATTTTGTGGTCCCTTTCTTGTTCTTTGGCTTCCAAAATCTCCAGCCTTGTCTTGGCCTTCATCAATTCTTGGACATAGAGATATGATGAACAAGTAAGAGGTGTAGATGTGGGACTATAAATGGTTGACTCTTCTTTATTTTTGTTGCTCTTATTTATTTTATTTCTCTGGAACTGTTTTCTTCTTCTTTGTTCGCATTTAATGCGAGCAAGCCTACGCCTTAAAATTCTGTGATATTGCTTTGCATTTACCCAAATCCACTTTCCTGTTTTATTCGTTGAAGCAATTTTGACTTGACCCAAATGATTTGTTTCCACAAAACTCGAGTTTTCCTTGCCATTTTTAACATTTACTATTATTTACTTTCCATTTTAAGATGTGACAAAAAGATGAGACTTGTTTGAAAACAAATCGCGAGGACTCTTTAACAGACGAATCTAAAAACACGCGAACCTGTTGCCCTTGAAAATTCGAATCTATGACCTATGTTAACCCTTCCTCGTAATAATTCGATAAAGTTATTGCCCCGTAATAGTTCAAAACAAAAATTCACTAGCAATTTATAGAATTGAAAGAAGAAAAATTATTGCAGTCAAAACCCTTGTGAATTGCTCGTTAGAATGTGCTCTGTGCTTGAATAATAGGCAATGACAGATCTAGTTGAACTAGGGTTTTAATCCATGTGCATCGGTCCAAAATCCATAAAGGCATTTCAAAAAAATTTAGCCCTAGTTCACCGAATTTCAAATTTCAAAAAACTTGACTTAAGAGTTAAGATGAATTTAGTGTTGATATGGTGGCGCGCTATTTTTAATTAATTATAGTTTAATTAAAAAGGTCAAAATTGGTGTGAGAGTTTTTTTTTCCTTTTAATTTATATTATTATTATATTTTTAGATTTTATAATATATTATGTGGGAACACATATGTTGATCTTAACATTATGGACATGGGATAAATGTTACAATCTGTTCAATATTGAGTTATGAAATGCATTTTGATTCACTTTGTGCAATAAATTTGGGGTTACAATGGTGATCTTGGTTAAATGCTTATGCATACATGGTTTCATTGATGCATTGTGCACCATGGAAAAAAATGTGGCATCTTGCGTTGAATACATCTATACAATTAAGTGTAGACGCTTCTATCATATGTAAGTCATACACATCATGGTAACACCCTTATTATACTCCTACCATTATTTAGTGCATAACTCATTTCAACATAGGGAAGCATTAAATGGTATTTATCATTTCCCATAAATTGGAGCTATACATTTGCAAATAAGTTGAACCTATTCTTTATTGTATCACCCTACTCCCACACCTACCTAAGTTCACTGGGGTAAATATGTGACGAATAGTTACTATGAGATGAGTAAATCTCCTAAATCACCTTAAGGAAGTGGAATCAACAAAACCAAAACCTTACTGACTTCCCTCAAGTGCTATAAGACCCCCAAGTGCTAAACCACCCTTCTAGGTGCCCAATCCCTAAACTAACCTACTTTTTCACTGATCTGGACTCCCAGACGTTGGCACAACACTGCCTGAATTTGACTACAACTCTCTAGTCGCATGCATAAGCCTGCAAGGGAGCAATTGCAGTCTTTTTCACCCAATTCTATGCCTGCGACCGCGAGATCTGAGGCACTTTTTTAGGGCTAGTCTCCAAACCACTCCCCAAAACTTAATGAAACTTTCCAGAACAATGAATGACACAAAGGCAAAGCCTTCCATACAAAAATTAGACAAGAACTTGCCCTAAATAGGCCTAACCATGACAATCATTATGTCAAACACATCATGAACATGTAATCTACAAGTTATAATTACATATATGAACATATGGATCTCATATTTATCTTAGAATCGTCAAGAAGATCTTATTTTCTCTCAAAATAACTGCATTATCATCTACTAGGACATACATTCATTAACCATTCATTTACTAATCCAAACACGATGAGAGCCATAACTAAAGTCTATCATAAAACCATGCTTATAACCAACATATAACCAAAATAATAATAATGATAGAACAACCATCAAAGCCACATGATAACAAATATAAATACTCATGTAATATAAGAGGAAAAGAGTTCTTATTGACATATGAAAATGTTGACCAAGTCAGGGACTTCCACGTACCACCCGACCATAGATTAGGCTGAACCAAATCTTTCTTTCAGTCAATCACCCCTTTTCCATATTCCAAGCATGAAGATGGGACTCACAACAAAACAACCAAGGCTTCCTCAAGCTTTATCGTGTATCCCGCCATTACTAGTCAAGGGATTCCTAGGCTCAAAACCATCATCTATACAACCAGGCTTTACTGTGTATCTTGCCATTACTGGTCAAGGGATTCCTCAACCAAACAATAAACATACACTACCAGGCTTTACCACAATCCTGCCAAAATGAGTCAAGGGATCACTAGGCCCTAAACAAGCATCGATGCCTCTCGATTTATTCACCAATACCTTGAGGAATTTTCTCGTTTCCACCCTTAGGCTTTACTGTGTATTCCGCCACTACCAGTCAAGGGATTCCCAGGCCCTTGGGAATTTTCTTGAGACCACGTCACTCGGTTCCAAAACCATCCGACAGTCCAACTCAACCAAATGAAATAACCCCATCATACCATGTCTATTTGGAAATGGCAGGGCAAGGGTGAAAACCACTATCACACATGGAAAAACCTATGTCAATGACAACAAGGGAACCCAATAGACACATGCATGTACCATGCATGCCAAAACTAGCAAGGAAATAATATATGCAACTCGATACCTCTTGATCCAACTCTTCCTTGCTTGATCTTTGTTTTCCTTGTCTTTCCTTTCTCCAATGCTAGAGAGCTCCAAGAATGCTCTAAGTGTGCAAGAGTATGAGAGAGAGAGAATAGAGAGAGAGCTCAAAAACTAAATTGACAAAAGCCATGAACTGGTCCTCATAAGCCTTTTTATCATTGAGGCCTCTATTTTCTTCATTTTCCTCTATTTTTCCTTCAATTTCCCTCTCATGCAATTTTGTGACCTTTCACCTTCCTTTTCTCCTATTTTCCTTTATTTTCATAAATAAAATGTCAATTAATGCCTCTTTGCCTTTTCAAAGCCTTTGCCAATTGCCCCTTAGCCATAATAACCAAATGAACACCCACTAGGATGTTTTGCCCAACATTCAGCTTGGAATACATGTCCCATGACCTTCATCTTATTTCGCCTTTATTAACTTTATTACGTGGATTTTTAAACAGGGTTGTTACAGACCCCCCCCTAGGGGAAGACCGTCCTCAGTGTTCAATGAAGCCTATGACGAACAAGACCATTTATAACCAAAACATACTGCCCATGGAGCTTTATAACTTAGCTCGTTGCAATATTTACAATGAACAACCTGTCGAAAACATGATGATCATACCATTTACTAGAGCTTTATAACAAAAGTCATTACGATATTTACAATAACAACCACATATACTTATGCACATTTGCTTCAACCAACAAATAATCATACTGCCTTTGGAGGTTTGTACATCCAGCTCAATATAATATTCATAATAAAATACACATACAAGAGTATGCGTATGCTTAACATCTGCATGCAGTGTCGTACAACACTGTGATAAGTCCACAGACTGCATGTCATGTACTTACACTCACTTTTGTTCTGTGGACACATTTAAGCTTGGAGTGTGTTTGTCTTCATTGTATATAGTTACTAACAATGGAAGTTATATACAATGAAGACAAACACACTCCAAGCTTAAATGTGTCCACATAACAAAAGTGAGTGCAATTACATGACATGCAGTCCATGGACTTATCACGGTCTTGTGCGACACTGCGTACACCTGTTAAGCATATGCATACTCTTGATTGTGACATGCAAGAAAATGAAAGAAACAAAGACAACTTGCATTGTGCATGTGTGCTTGCTATGTAAGATTCCTCCAATGCATAAGCGATGGGATCGTGTAGTTTGAGTGGAGGAAGCATGATCTGTGTGTGAGATTGATCTTCAATGCATACAGATGAGTGATGAGGAGCCTTGGGTGTTTCAACAATTTCCTCATCGGCAGTGAAACCAACCTTAGGACAACGAGGGCCTGACATAACCATCAGCTCAGGCTGAAGTGCCTCAACAGTCTGAGGGGTTTCGACTTCATCGACAGATAGATCATCATAAACATGTGGCTTCGAAAAAATCATCTGTGATAGAATCATCATCGTGATCGAATACGGGAGTAAATAGATCACGACAACTATGATAAGCAAAATCAATGATTTCATCATAATGAATCAAACATAGGGGTAGATCAGAAGCAGACAAATTCACCCTCTATGTTTTTGGAAGAAGTATATGAAAATTCAAGTGGATTTTCAATGAATACTTGTCCTCTCCGTTGTCGGATGATGGACTGACATCTGGTGTGTTCTGCAAATGATCAACAATGGGGGCATCTGTAGGCAGTGGTATACATGCGAAATCATTGATGATAGAATCACCAAATATGTTAGGAAAGAATGAAGGAGGCTCGAACGGATGAGAGTCATCCTTTGCCGACGATTGATGCTGAAGCTCCTAGTCATACTCTTCATGAATGGCAACGCATGTTGGTTGTGCAACACCAACTTCGTCGATGGTTTGATCCTCATTCACAACAAGTGTAGAGTCTGGAATGGAAGAACATAAGACAGTGTCATTGAAGGATCATTCGAGTACAAAGATGTAGGTTGAGGTACAAAATACATGTGAGAAACCAATGGATTCAAAACCAAGCTTGCGTGAAAATTGGAAGGAGGTATGTTGGGAGGATGTGACGGTTGAACATATGTGTGTGTCTATTCTCCCGCATCACTCTGCGATGGTGGAGCTGTTTGATGAGGGGACGACAGACAGGCACTTGTGACAATGACCATGTTCGTCTGTGATAGCACAACTCCATCACCGAAGTATGTTGAGCGGGGCTTAATCTCGAACTTCTTCTTGGGATGAATTGATTTGTTAAGACAATATTCAAATCTATCCCAAAGATATGGAAATTTCATCTGGCTTTTCGAAGCTTCAAATAGCAAATCACGGAAGCACTGCCAACAATCCATAGGCGATTCATGTAGGGCCTTCCATTGTTGTAACGGTTTTTTGTCAAGAGGTCCTGGATCAAAATGATGGAAAGTAGATTCAATGAGATCACATAACTGCTCAAGTGAGTGCATGCTGCCAGGAGGCAGACTGCAGTTCCACCATTGTGGGGATTCACGAAGTGTGTATGCAAGCAGCATGTTTGCCTCTTCATCAGAACATTCATATGCCTTGTCAAGCATGGAAAAGAAGTCTTGTAAGAACACAGGCCAAACCACTTCGCCTTTACCATTATATGTGAATTTGGACAAGAGATCAAAAAACTTCCTCGTGATGTCGAGAGGTTCGGCATGCGAAAAACATCCCATAGGGGTGAGTATAACATAATCCATGATAGATGTGTTCAAAATAGGATGAGAGGACACATCTTGTCATTTGGCCCTCCTTGCGGTAGAAATGTTGACGGTGATGGACCCGCCAACATGTCAGTGGATCTCCCCAGTAAGAAGTCCCAACTAGACCTCAGACCTTTTGGTGTAGGAGTCCGAACAGTGGGTCGTATGGTATCGCCTTGACCGTGGTTACGCACAGAGGCAAGTAAGATGTCCTTGTTGGTAGCAAGGGTGTGACATATGCAACAAGTCAAGGAAGGTGCATGAACGATTCTAACACACAGAGGGTGAGGTGAGTGCGCCCATTGGAAACCTATGAAAGCACAGAGTTAAGAAGGGAACACACAAACCAAGATGCATCACAAATTGGAAGGCAAGTAATCTAGCAATCCAAAGTGATGGTTAAACCAACAACACATTTGAGTAAGATTCATACATACATATACAAAAAGAATCTATACACACTTGCGTAAGAAAACAAATATATATATCGTTTATATTAAACAAGATAACTGAAATACAATATGACATATGCATGAAACGTGCTAGCTCTGTTATATTAAGGAGTGAAAGTTTTATTCATACAATACAACTATGACCAACCACTAGTTTCGACAATGGAACGTTACAGTCACTGCCGCCTGCTCCTCCAAATAGATATAATACTCTCCACAGTGGAGAAACCAAGGCTCGTTATAATACTCTCCAAGCTTTCTCTAAGATACTCCTATCGGAAGCTTGGCTGACCAAAAGCCTCTATAATGTGTTATGAGGGACTATATATAACAAAGGGTGGGGTGGCCCTTGACATTCCTGTTTGTGACTGTTCATCTACCATCATGAATCTTCATCTACTCTATGACTGTGACATCCAACTATCGACACTTGAACTTCCACTTGACAAAACGTTACATACAATCTGCACATGTACCCATGTGAGACAAAGTAGGCTTGAGCAAGCCATGTAAGACACCACTGTGACTTAGACAATTGTGGGAAGACCAACTCTTCGACATCCTCTCGATGGTCGACAGTAATGAACTGATGCCAAGCTTGGTAGTCCGCGATGGTGTCTGTGTACTCTATGGTGACATCTTTCTAGAAACGAACTCTTTCCTCTGTAGCATCTGGGTACAATGCTCTGGCTCCTCTGTCCAACTCGTTTGATAACATGCACATCATTGTCTCGAGTGCGACTGAACCAACGACATACTGATGCATGTTGTCTGCATTGATCACCAAGTTTGCACTGGTGGCTATGCGCATCAACTCGTCAAAGTACGAGTCAATATCCAGTCGGAACTATGCCTTTGTCTTTGCCTCGGTGAGTGTCCCAATAGATGGGATCACATGTGCGTGTACAATAACATCCATACTCTTGAATACCCATGCATGGGAATCCTGCAAACTAGTGATGAGTTGCAAGAGATCTTCATAGTTCCGTATTTGACTTCGGATGCGTGCCTTCATCTCGATTGCTCTGGGCTTCATCATCATGGGAAAGTGTAACGAGGCTCCCTTGTATCTCATTGTCCACATCTGCATGTAATCAACAACAGTATGCACGTTTGACAAGATATGCGCTCTCTTAGCGCATTGCTACTACCAACTGTTGAGATGGACAACTGCCTTATGCACGATACCAAACTTGGAATATAGCGCCTGCATGACTATCTCAAGGGAAAATATTTCACCTAGTATTGCCTTCTTCAACTTTGTTGAGGCAGATATTGTAACCAGTTCTCCTCCTTGCTTGGCCATCTGTAACTCCTTTGCCATTCTCTCGTTCTCAAATATCAAGAAGCGAACACTCGAGCTAGTGGCTTCGACATATGCTTTGGTAGGATTGGCCAATGTTGTTGGATGCTTGCGTACATCGGACACGATCACTCATTCCTCAAACTGCGTAGGAGATGTGTTGTCATCCGGAGTAGACACTCTGCGATATTTCACAACTCTATGCTGGAACTCGATGAATGATATGTTGTGCATCTCTCCTTCCAGATTGTTTCCAAGGATCTTAGTGTCTCCTTGGTTTCTTGGGACTTGCTCCGCTTTCGGATTCGGTGAAGTTGGTGGGTCGACCACTTGGTGGTAAGGCACGAGTTTGATGTCTTGCTCTAACTCTTGTTGCTCCATATCCATATCCATCTGCTCAAGTGCTTGTTCAATCTCTTGAGTGAAGTCCTGCTCCTGCGACCGCTCACCCTGTTTGCTTGGTGCTAGCTGTTCGGATGAGTCTACTACCTGTACGGGCATAGTTTCATCTGTCTGTACATGTTGCGCCCCCTGCTGTACCTATCCTTGTTGCGCTTCCTTATCCTATCTGCGCAGCTCCAGTTCCTTCTAGAGTTGCTCCTTCAATTCATGCAACTCCTTCATTGTTTCCTCCATCCTCTATTTTTCTCTCTACCTTTATGCGGTCCTCCTGTTGCGTTGTTGCCTCTTCATCTTTGTTGCCAAAGCTGTTTTCTGCACAAGTGGATCTGCTATGAACTCGCAACTTTGTTCTGCCTCCGCGCTGTTGACAATTTTCCTCTGGCCTTTGTCGCGCACCGATATGTTTACCTCTGTTGCTGTTGTTGTTGGTGCTCTCCTGGATGTTGCTTCATGCTGCTTCGCCAACCATTCCACAGTGACGTCGACTAGTTCATTGGGCCTGGAGAAGCTGTAACAATATCTCCATGGGTCTTCCTCCACCCAATGACATGCCCTGTGGATCCACCGAAACTGTACTTTCGCACAGTGATCTATCATAATACAATGCGGGTCATACAAATTTTAGCTTGGGACGTCGAAAGGATATTTCTTGATCTCCTCTATTTCGACATCCACATGCTTGAGGTTTCATATCTCGTATAACCTGATCTGCAACAAATGAGTGGGCCAAAGTGCCTTCTTCTTTCAGTGCAACCTAGCTGACAGTTTTGCTGAGATGTGGTATGATACTTGTTGCATGACGAGCTTGTTCATGGAAAACTTCAACAAAACATGCAGAAGCTTCTTCACCTTGTGCATCCGTATGAAGGTGCCAGATGGTGAGGCATACCAATCTACTATATCGATCAGTGCCTGCATTGCTGCCTTCGACATGCAAGTTGGATTCTGCTCAAATATCATCTTGTACACCGGGGTGACAAAATGATCTGACAGTTGTGTGATAACTCCTTTGAAGCCGCATTCGGAAAACAATTTACAATAAGTATTAATAGAGGTTTCCGCCAATGTCCATGCCCACTTCATGCCCGGGAACTCCTAATGGGCACAAATTTCATCCAAGATGTAGGCAAACATGTAGATTTTTGCTTGCTGAACTTTGGGTGGTTGCCGAGTGCTTGTGACCTATTACTTTAGCCTGTGAGCCAACATGTCAAACTAGTTGCATGCTTTTCCTTCACTGGCCAGTTGGTCCAACGCGATCATCCAACTTTGCGAGAAGGTCTCCGTTCTCTCTTGGCCATACAAGCGGCATGCAAAGATGACCAAGTATTGATACGCCTTCCGCAATATCTTCGTTTTGTAAATATGGTTGGGTGTCATCGGAATTTGGCCAGCTCCTTTACTCAGTTCTTCAAGATATACCTGGAATTAGCATCATTGTTGTTGGGTATGCTAAAGAGTGTTTCCATGG
Organism: Pinus taeda; assembly: GCA_000404065.3. Lineage (NCBI taxonomy): Eukaryota > Viridiplantae > Streptophyta > Pinopsida > Pinales > Pinaceae > Pinus > Pinus taeda. Next base: position 24,408 of record APFE030555496.1, on the reverse strand, counting down.
TGATCATTGGCTTCGATAAATGATACATTTGTTGATAATATTGTGTCCTAAAGGTAGCAATATCCGTCCTACTGACACTGCTCAATGTTATCGTCTCGGGATTAGTGTGCGAGACAATCCAATGTATCATGTCTGTGCATGGGAATGCAAGATACCTGCATGCAATATGGTACGAGTCAGACTTGTGAATGTTCACTTAGTCTTAGCGACCTTCGAGATCTTCCCCAAATGTTCCTGAGAATTCATCATTGACCTCTTGCATTCCAGCTTGATGTTTTTGTCTACAATCAACTTGGTGTCATCATAAATTGACAAACTTGTAGACACTCGCTCAACTGCTGCTCCAGTTGCACTTCCATCGGTGTCCTTTGATCTTAATTTCTTGGAGGCCATTGATCCTGAACTGCTGAGAGATGAATGAAAACCTTATGTATCTGGAGAGATGGCTACATGCATGGCAAAAAATTTATTAGCTAAAAAGAAAGCAAACTTGAGGGATGACATGCCACATGCCTGGGGATTAACTGGCAAAGATTGCGCAATTTTCACTGGAAGGTCAGGAGACTAACTGCTGAATTGTGAAAAAGGCAGTTTAGACTGTTAGGAGTTGGTTGATTGCTAGAATTGCCCAATGCGCAATCCAGACTGGCCTACTGGGTGGTGAGATTACGTAATGTGCAATTTTAGCTGGCAAGTGTTGCAGGCCCAGGAACTGCATTACACAATTTTTTGGGCTAGCAGTCACTGCCTCTCAAAATTACGCAAGGCAATACTGGAGGGTAGTCACTGGCCAAAATTGCACATTTTATGGGATGAAGGCAGAGCCTTCCCTCTCAGAATTGTGCAATTGTTGTCTTGATGAGGCTGAGTCCGTGCCAAGGTTGCCCAGACCCGCCGAAGGGCAACTAAAAGAAAATGAAGATGTGAATGCATGGCAATACTGAGTGTAAGTAGAGGTGAATGATCATGCATGCAAATAGTGAATGCAAGATTCAAAAAATGGAACAACATGCATGTGTGTGAGACGATACGAATCGGCGACTGTTCGTGCAAAATAATGTCCTGCATGTGACAATAGTGAGATGCTAACGAAAACTAAAATGATGCTTGTACAAGCTAATATGCATGCAAACGACAACAAGCATTCACATAATTCAAGCAAACAACACTCACACAAGCCAAAACACAAAAAACGACAGAAATGTTGCAAAAGACAAGTTAAGTGGACTTACCTGGAAATAGTTGAGCTGGATGTATCGAAGACTCCTGGATGTGATGTGGGATGTCAGATCTCCACGATCGATGTGAAGAATGAGCTCTTAAGCATTGAATAAATAATTTTGATGCTCATGACATGCATGCCACAAATCTAGGAAAAACAACACTTGGAGGAAAGTTTCTAAAACGATCTTTGCATGTAACAACTAGCTGCTAAAAATAACTCCCTAAAATCTAGTGATGCTTTTTAGATGTTGCTTTTTTCTATTTAGGGAAAAAGAAACCCATGCATGCAAGTCAAGTTTTCTCGGTCCTGGGAGGAATCGGTCAACCTTGAGGGCACATGCAACAACCTGCTTGACTGAGGAGAAATTTTGGGTAGTTTCTGGGAGGAAGTTGGGCTGGCTGTCTAGAGGGACTGCGCAAATTTTGGGCTGAGCAGCACTGTTGGGCCAAATTGCATAGTTTTCACTGGGGAAACTGTTTGGTAGGATTGCACAGTTTCTGAGCCTAGCTGGCCGCTAGTCAGATTTGTGTAATTTCTGGAGGGAATGCTGGTTCCCCTCCAGAATTACGTAATTTCTTGAGGGAGTTGCTCCGCCAGCAGTTGGACCAATCTAGAATAGAAGCCTGTGAGGGGAGTGAAGCAAGCTGTCATGCACAAAGTGGAAAGATGTTATAAAACCATTAAAGCTCATGTACTTGATAGTGCAATACATGCTGCTGAGGATGGTTGGTAGGGAGGCTCCAAAACAAAGCTAAGGCAAAATTTTGGAGGGTGGTTGTAGCCGCTACAAATCCAATCTAGGACTTAGGTCCACATATGAGGGAGAATAAGCTCTAGGGATAAGAGATAATACCTCTAGAATAGGAGTTAGAGATCTAAATCAATAGTAAATTGTTAAAACCACCTTAGAAGCTTCTAGAAAGACAAGATTAAAAATTATTTTTTACTTTTCTCGAAATTCTAGAACCATCGCACTTGCAGTGAAGGAAACATGCACTAGCGTTACACAACATTTTGTCACTGTCTCTGTACTCCCCGTTCCTAGATCATGGGGGACCTCTACAATGACCCTTATGTGTTTTCCTGCCATGAAGAACATGTCCCTACATCCCTCTTCATTTGCGGAACATTTCCCTACTACATCATTTCCCAAGAATATTCCTTCAAGCTCAATTTTCAAGACCGACGCTAGCACTCAGTTTCTTCACTGCGCCGATTTGCAGAGTCTAACACTGGGTCTAGTGCAGAATGGTGCTAGTCAGCCATTCATGACCCGCGCTGACCCTCTTTTGGCAAGTTTTTAAAAATGGAGTCGAAGCTTCCAGGTCTAGAAGCTTCGTGAACAGAAGTCTGGTAAATGGTTGAGCAAGATAGACCTGAGAGAGACTGTTTGGGCTCCTTTCCCCTATTAAAATGGAACAAACCAAAATGGATAAGGCCTCTCCCATCATAAGAGGATCCATTTCCCCTCTATCAAATCTATATAAACTCCTCATTTTACAACCTTAGCTAGCTATGAAAGGGTTGAAATAATCTGAAAATCTTGATAGCCATCTTGAGAACGTTAGCCTTCTAGTTTGTGTGTAAAGGGAGAATAAGCTTGTAGCGTTTGGTTTGGAGAAAAGAGGAAGATGCCTTTAACTTCCATTGTTTTGAGGGTGAATCATGAGATTCTTATAGTGGTGCTGGAACCTGAACATGCCAAAGGGAACTTGCAACGTCAAGGCTTCAGTTGTATTTCTCTTTGAAGTTTATATTAATACAACTAATGGTTTATTTCCGATATCGTGTGTAATATTAAATTTGATAGCTTAGAACTCCTTGACCTTTTAAGTCGACTGAATTCGATTTTATGCTATCATGTTTGTTGTTGTTTATTGCATGTTTGTTTTAGGTATTTGAACGGAAGGAACAAAAGGAAGCTAGAGCAAGGAAGCAAGATCACCATCAAGTGGATTAGCATTATAAGAGGTAGGCCCTCTTATTCGATTCTAATCTAAGGAAATTTACATTATATTATCTTTTTTGTGGCTAGACCCACTCTCTTGGGCTAGAGGGATCGTCTTCGTCCGTAGAGAGGATACTCCTACTCCACAAATTGGCAACCATACTAGGGAACCATCTCTCTCTTTGGATTGTTTTTCATTTCATGATTTGTGACAACTTTTCTTGTTTCACGCTTTCTCTTTGGTAATATGTACTTCAAGTCATCTGTTGCTTTGATTCTTGAATTTAGAGTGACAGATTTGGTTCTGGTTTGTAAATTTTATTTATTTTAATTTTTTTCTAAGAATCCCTTAATCAGCGTTGTTTATTTTCTGACAGTCCCACCGATCGACGCGAGTTCCCTTTGAACAGTCGAGCTAGAGCCCTTGTTGACGCTTGTTGCTAGTTAGACAGTTGCATCGATGCTTATAGGTTTAAATCAGGGTTTCTCCTAAATCATTGCTAGTGTGCCTTGTCCTTAGAAATTCTATTTCTTGACTTGTTTTCCTATATTCTTCCTGGCTAGAATGCTTTGTTAGCCTGATTGGTTTGAGATTGCCTTACTTGATTTTTTGAGTTTTTTGGATGGTTTGTGTCCCTAGGGCACCTAGGTCATTATCCATTCATTTGTTTTTTTGCTCATCAAGTCAAGTTGTTGGATCACTTCTTTGTGCGTTTCACTTTTTAGTCCTCGCATCTATCTTGCTTTGATTTCAATCGAACAAGCAAAAAAGTTTTGTTTCCTCCTCTTGTTGAACGTCTCTTTTCCAAGCATAGATCACACTCGGTTTGTTTCTGTTGAATCTTTGCATTTAGTTTGAAAGGAGTTCTTCTTGTCGTGCTTTGTATTTGATTGGTGTTTGGGTGTTTGGAAATATTCATTGAAATGTCCATGTGAAGGATTCATTTTAGCATTCCATTGAAGAAAACACATCATTCTAGTTTGTTTAATTGATATGTTGCATTTCTTTGCATCATGGGAAGCTAGAATTGCATCATCATGAGCATGTGAAATGAAATGAACTTCTTTTACTATTAAAGGACTAGCCGAAGTGCATCTGACAAGGAGAGTAGGAAGTGGAAAGAATTTTCATTATTTTGTTTTGAAAGGTGAAGTAGTGAAGATTCATCTTATTTTCAATTGCTTGTTTGTTGCATTGATTGTTTTTTCTTCTCTCGATTAGTGTAAACATTCATCGAATTGAAAGGGTTTTGTCTCATGTAGTTGCATATAAGAGTTTTTTAGGTGACATCGATAGGGCCTAAAAACTGAGACTTAATTTCAAGATAAACTTCTAAAATATATTCAAGTAACCTAAGGTGCATTTGAAACTAAATGCTCACATTTAGACGTCTTTAAACCTAGCAATTTTCATTCACTTCGGCATTAGACAATGCTAGTATGGACTTGTGCTCCCCGTACCATTGCGTATATAAAGGGAGACCCCACTAGGTTTGCAATCCTTTATCTGCAGGAAGCCGAGTCTGCCGCCTTGTAAATGTGATACACCGAACACAACATTCGGGGATATTGCCTGCCCGTACTTCTTAGTTTGCTAGCAAGTATTCTGCAGTTCATGGTTCCCTGGTAATCTTTTTGCCTATATTATCCCGAGCAGTCATTTTGGTCTTTTTGACTCTTTAAGTTTAAAAGATCATCGAGAACTTGTCGTTTCGAGCTTTTTCAAACCGAAAGAGACTAGAGTCATCTTTGCCTTTTTTCTCAACTCTTAAAACATGAAAAGGAATCAATGCGTTTCAACGTCTTAATTTTTTTTTGTCCACAATCACATCACATTCTTGATAGTATTATTCTCGACCACATCGTGAGTATATCCATAATATATTTTTAAAGCCTTGAAATTAATATCTATTCTCTTTTGTTTGAGACAAATTCATCGTGGTTGAACCATCAGGTTTGCCTTTTTCCTCTTCCTCTCCTCCATCTGGAAGGTCATCCAGAGAAACTTTCCCTGAACTTTCACAGTTGCTTGAGGATCAAGGTGTTGAACTTGGAATTGTTCTAAGTATTCAACCTTTGTCTTCTCATTTGCCTCCATTATATATTGGGTCACCTTACTAATGTAGCTCAGAATCCCCTGATAATCCTATCCAGACTCCCAACAGTCCTAAGACTTTTGATAGTCCACAAGGACTAGTTATAGACCCTTTTGTGGTATCTCTAGAGCATCCTTATAGTATGTATGATTAGCTTGGTGTTCCGTTGGAGTTGTCCCCTTGTTCATCTTCGGCTTGCTGCTGGTTGTTTCCTATCGAGTCAGAAAGCGAAATTCTTGTCCCCTCTCCGAGTCAATTGGAAGTTTTTGCCACTCAAACTCCTCAAGTGGGTGATGAGCAGCCATATGAGTTCCCTACAGAAGGTTTCCCTTACACAGGAGCCATCCTGTTTAGCATTTATCCCGAGTTTAGCGAGCCTTTATTGCCGCATGGTTATACCTCTCTAGATCAATTGGTTTCGGGTGCTTCTAGTGCCTCGTCATTGTATCATAATCCTATCTGGTCTTCTGGCACCATGCCTACATCAGGTCCATTTGTCCAGAACATGACCTCTCGACCAATTGTACGAACTGCAGTTACTTTAGTTCTGGTTCAACCTAACATTCCATCTTCGCTTGTTTCGTTGTTTCAACTGACTCTCATGGTTCAACTGACGGTCTCGGTAAGTTCTTCTACCCCTCCGGTGATTGGACAGGCTGTGCCATTGCTTGGGGAGAAAGATCCGAATATCTCTATGATGTCAGGCCAAAGTAATGTGAGTGGATCACAAACTCACATGGTTGGAATGAATCAACCTTTCTACGACGCTATTCCCAACCCTGTTGATCCATTCGGGTTAGCTAACGTCCAGTACCAGCAGCCATATGTGGCTCAGGGTTTGTTCCAACTGACGTATGTTCCATATGGTTCACAAGCCTTGATTACCTCGCCTTACATTCCTCAAGTTGGAAATTATGTTCAGCCTAGCCAATCCACTGTGCTTGGTTGGTATGGCCAGATTCAGTTCCGGAACTATCCAGGAATTGTCTAGCTACCTTTGCAGCAGTAAGGACAACTGCTACAACCGCAAGGGAAACCTTTGCAACAGTCGCAACAACCTTTACAGCCGAAAATGCAGTTTGTTCAACAATCCTCCCAACCTTTGTCCTCGCAAGGCCAACCTTTGCAGCAGTAGGGGCAATCTTTGTAGCACCCATAAGGTCAACTTGTGCAACAACAAAGTCAACCTTTGCATCAACCACAAGGCCAACCTTTGCAGCAGCAGAGCCAACCTCTATAGCAGCAAACCGTATATGCCTATTAGCAATGTCATCCCGTTCAGGGCCAAGGTCAACCTTTGCAAGGACAATATCAACCCTTGCAACAACAGGTTCAAAATCCTTATGTCCAAGGGTAGCAGGTTCAAAATCCTTATGTCTAGGGGCAACATATGCAAAATCCTTATGTCCAAGGGCAACAGGTTCAAAATACTTATGTCCAAGGGTAGCAGGTGAAAAATCCGTATGTCCAGGGTCAGTAGTTTCAAAATCCTTATGTCCAAGGTCAAAAGGCTCAACAACCTTTTAACCCATATGCCTATCAACCACTTATGGTAGGACAATATCAAACCTACCCAGGACAGATTCCTCCCTATGGGCAAGGTAACCTACAATGGGGCAAAATCAGAATTCATATGGACAAAATCCCCACTATGGGGGCAAAATCCTTATCGACAAGGAGGGATTCCGAATTTTGGGTCTGTTCAACGACCCCAAATGGCTTTTAATACGCAATTTCCATTCTTGGCCACGTTGGAACTACCAGATGTTTCAAGGCTCACCAATGATCCCATTCTTCATTCGACTTACTAGCCTCCAGTTCCAACAAAAGTTCTGAGCGATTTCCCAAAATTTGAGGGAAAAGTGAAGGAGGATCCACAAGCCGACGTGATGACATATCACCTTTGGTGTTCCTCCAATTTGGACGTTGACAATTCTATTCACCTACGACTTTTTCAAAGAACTCTTACAGGGGCTGCAACGAAATGGTACATCGAATGGCCTCGAGCTACCTATAGTGACTTCAACACTCTCGCTATGGATTTCCTCACTCATTTCCAGTTGCTGGTTCACTATGAAACTGGAACCTATATGCTTATGTCACTTAAGAAAGACACTGCAACCCATATCTCCTATCATATCCATGAATGGAGACGTCGACGTCGCTTGATCAAGTTTGAAATTGCTGATTAGTTGTTGACATAATGGTTCACAAAATCATTCGTTAACAAAATTGCTAAGGACATAGCTATGGGTGGATGTGTTACTGAAGAGAAAGCCATCGCTCATGCCCAATATCTAGACCTCGTATACTTGCAATTTCGCATGTTATATGAGATGTTATCCAATGCTCCAAGATCATCATCTGATCTGGCCGCATCGAAGTCTTCGGATATGCCACCTGTTGATGGAGTGATTGGTTCCATGTCTCAAACCCCTGCGGAATCTTCTTCCAAGCAGAAGTCGGTCTCGAACATTGGTTCCAATGATCCCTCTCGAAATTCGCCTGGTCCTAGTAAAACCCCCGAGGTTCACATTGTCTAGTCTACCACTGCGGACAAATCCTCTAAGGGTAAAAAGAAGGGCAAAGGCAAGGCCAAATCCGATGCCCCGAAACAGGGCCCTCCTAAGTCATTTGTTGGCGATGCTTTTCAAAGAAAGCCAAAATATCCGTGCCTCATCTGTGAGGAGGATCATTACCCTAATGATTGTCCCCGACGGTCTGAAGTTAGTCACTTGCTTAAAGGGACCCCGACTGTCTTAAAAGAACCCTTTCCATCCCAGCAGACCCAAATGGTAGACCAGCCTCAGACTTCCGTTCCCTCAGGTTCCCAAGTATTTATGATGAACATGCCTATAAATGTGGCTACCAGATCTAAAGATTATTAAACCCCGACGGCAGGGAAAGAGAGAGAAAGTACCTCTTCCTCTATCCCGTCGACCTCCAGTCCTCTCCATATAGAGTGACCTAATCCTGATTTTGCTGTTCAACCACCCTCTCGGGGTGTGCTGCGAAACTCCTTGTACAATCCAAATGCTCGAGCCGCTTAACACTATAATATTGTTGAGGATTTGGCTCAAGCACCATCAACTATGTATGCTCTCAAGGTCCTTCAAAGTTGTCCTTCTGAGTGGAAAGCATTACTATCCATTGGAGGTGTTGATCCATCTGATTCAAATCTCATTTGCTTTGATCTGGAAAACCATGTTCCATGCTTACCTCATCAACTTTCCTTTCTCATTCAAGTGATCATTAATGAAAAGACAATCCACAGAACCGTCATTGATGAAGGTGCTTCTACCTGCCTCATGTTTGTGTCTTGTTGGAAGGAAATCGGTTCTCCTACCCTAAACCAATCACCTAACACGTTGGAAGCCTTTGATGGATGCGATTATTGACCATTCGGTGTCCTTCCTAATATTTCCATTACCTTGGAAGGCAATATAGTTAATGTCAAAGTAGAAATTGTTGATGCAAATCTTAACTATAATCTTTAACTCGGGCGGATTTGGACCCATGTTATGCATGTTTTAGCCTTCTCTCTGTTCTGCGTGCTCCAATTTCCTCATCAAGGGAAAATCATCACGATCAACCAATCATCTTTCTTTGCCTCTTCTTCCTCGAATGGCAATGTTCCTTACGTGAAGCATACCAATGCTCCATATGAGAGTGTGAGGGCTGGAAGTTTCAAAGATCCTGCCTTAATGGGTATTTTTTCTCTCCCACCTCTACATGTTGCCTCAGTCAATACGATCTCGATTAAGTCTGATCCTTGGTTCATTTCTCTTCCTGATCAAGTTGATTCATGGGGTGATGTCATGCCGTTAAGCCGTGCTAAGATTAATTATGTGGATATTTTTTTGGCTTCGACTTCGGTATCTACTGATCACACTACTTTTGGTACATCTCTCGACGTGTATTCTGAATCTCCTTGGCTTGGTTCTTCGGAATCTTCTGATCCCTTAATCGAGACATTTCCTACTGACAAAAGTATCATACAAATTATGTCTCTTAAGAAAGCACCTTGGAACGATACTCATCATCGTTCCTCATTCTTACCTGGCCAAGGAGCCATGTATACCTATCTTGAGAATTTCTCTTCTCGTTTCCTGACCTAACCACTTCAGACACCTATCATGTCCCATGAAGTTTGGTTAGAAGGGAACATGGGTAGTATTACCCAAGCGATGCCTATTGACATTTCTGTTAAGCTTGGTTTCGTTGAAAAATATTGGGGTAACTTGTTCTCCTGATGAGATCAAGCTTTATACTCATCTTTTTCAAGAGTTTCGAGATGTTTTTGCATGGTCGTATGAAGAAATGCCCCACATTGACCCAAGAATAGTTGTGCACAAAATTCTAACTTTTCCTGACGTGAAGTCTGTTTGCCAATGGCTTCGTCCAATGCACCCTAGAAAATTGACCGCCATTAAGGGGGAAGTTGAAAAACTTCTTAAAGCTGGATTTATTTAACCTATTCCTTTGACAGTTTGGGTGTCCATTATTGTACTAGTGACTAAGAAGCAAGGCACCAAATGGGTCTGTGTTGATTATCGTGACATTAATCGTGCCTGTTCGAAGGACAATTATCCCACTCCTTTTATAGACCAGATAATAGATGAATGTGTTGGGAGTGAGATTTTCTCCTTTATGGATAGTTTTTATGGTTATAACCAGATAACCATTGCACCCGCTGATCAACACAAGACCGCCTTTATCTGTCCGTGGGGGAATTTTTCATATAAAAAGCTCCCTTTTGGCCTTAAGAATGTTGGGGCTACTTTCCAACGGGTGGTGTCTTATGTTTTTCATGACATTAAAAACATCGTTCAACCTTATTTGGATCATCTTTCTACTCATTCACATAAGCGCCGTGACCATCTCGATCACCTTCGATAAATCTTTCTTTGCTGTCGACACTAACATTCGGCTTAATCTGCATAAGTGTGTCTTCTGCGTTGAGTCCAGACGACTCCTCAGTTTTATTGTTTTGAAGGATGGTATTCATCTTGATCCTCTCAAAGTCGAGGCTATTGTTAATCTACCCCCTCCCTCTTCGTTGCATCAATTATAAAGTCTGCAAGGGAAAGTGAATTTCCTTCATCATTTTGTGCCTAACTATGCTGAGATAGCTTCAGGGTTCACTCAATTGCTTAAGCAAGGAACTTCGTTTTGTTGGGATGAGACTACCCAAAAGTCTTTTGATGACTTAAAAGATGTCCTCATTAATGCTTCTTTATTTCACCCTCCGAACTATCTTCGTGATTATTTCCTTTATCTAGCTGCAACTTCTAGCACCATTTCTATGGTTTTGGTACAAGATGATGATGAAGGTCATGAACATGTCATTTATTACCTTAGTCACAATCTCCTTGATGCTAAGTCCCATTATCCTCTTGTCGAGAAATTGGCTTTGGCTACTTTTCAGGATGTTCAACACTTCCGACATTATATTCTCCTCCGCACTACAACTGTGATATTTGAGCAACCCCATGACTTATATTTTGACTCATCAGTTGCTTGGGGGAAAATATTCCAAGTGGATTGTCATCCTCCAGGAATTCAATTTGGTGTTCACCACTGCCAAATCGAAGAAATCACTTGTATTTCCTAAGTTAATTTGCTCCTTTCCCTCTGCTTCTCTCCTTGTTGGTGCTGATGAGCAATTACCCGATGAGACTCTCTTTCTGATTAACACTCTCGATCCTTGGTATGGTGATACCATTATGTATTTCCAAACTTCTATCTTCCAGTCTGCATTGTCCAAGGATGATCGCTGACGCATTCAACATCAATCCCAACCTTACTACATCATTGGGGATACTTTATAATGCGTTGGTGTTGATTCGGTTCTTTGCCGATGTTTGACTCTCGATGAGGCTGAAAGAGTCTTAAATGATTGCCATTCTGGCGCATGTGGCATTCATCTATCTGGCTATGCCACTGCTCAAAATATCCTATGTGCTGGTTACTTTTGGCCTTCCATATTTAAGGCTTTCACTCTTGCCGTCCGCAAATGCCACCAGTGCCAGATTTATTAGCAGAAAATGCACGTCCCACCCACTCTCCTTCACCCCATTATTACCGTTAGCCCCTTTGCCAAATGGGACATTGATTTTATGACATGTAACCCTCGTTTGTTCAGGGGGCATGGTTATATTATCATTGCCGTGGATTACTTCATCAAAATGGGTCGAAGCGATGCCTACATATTCAACTGATGGTAAAACGACGACGCGATTTCTATTCAATCATATGATTTCTAGGTTTGGAGTGCCTCAAGCCATTGTCATTGACCATGGCTCCCATTTTCGTGATTACATGATGCTTGAGCTGAATTCGAATTTGGGTTTGCGTCATGACAGCTCAACTCCGTATTACCCTCAGGCCAACGGCCAAGTTGAAGTAGTGAACAAATTTTAGTTACTATGCTTCAACACACCATTGGGATGCATAAATCCAATTGGCATTTCATGCTTTTTTCAGCTTTGTGGGCCTACTGAACCTTGACTAAAGACACAACTGGATTCACACCTTTCCATCTTGTCTATGGCTTGGAAGCTATCCTACTGATTGAGTGTGAAATTCCCTCACTCAAATTGGTTGTCGAACTACTCCCTGAAACCTCACCTTAAGAAGAGCATCTCCTATATTTGGAAGGACTGGATGAAACCCACTGTCTCGCTGCTTTAGTCATTGAAGCTTAGAAAAAGAGAGTTAAACCCCATTTTGATTAGTCGGTCTCTCCTTGTGCTTTTTCTAAAGGTGATTTGGTCTTGTTGTATGACCAAGCTAACGATAAGCTAGGGGCAGGTAAATTTTAGCCCATGTGGCATGGGCCCTATATTGTCAAGCATGTATTACAAAAAGGGGCCTATGAGCTAATTGATTATGAGGGTAACCCTTTGAGCAAGCCCCACAATGGCTATATCTTAGAAAGTATTATGTGTGAGTCATCTCGCATGTCAGGCCAGGCAGTAACTCCAATAGGCAGTAAAACTGATTCTATTCATTCCATTAGGTATGTTATTGTTATATACAAAAGGGTGTGACTGCTCAATTCATCTCCTAATGACTGTTCACATTCCTAATTTAATTATTTACATAAATTCACCCAATCGTGAGGATTAGATGTCAACATTCCCCCCCTTAATATGAAGGGATGTTGGTGAGTCCAAGCATCATTCTGAATCTTTCAAGCTTTTCTCTTCCAAGCGCTTTGGTGAAGATGTCTGCAATTTGCTCATTTGTGGAACAA
>APFE030555486.1:104028-126997 GCA_000404065.3 Pinus taeda | reverse complement strand
GTCCTCGATCATAGGTTGAAAAACACCTTATGATCGGCAAAAATGATAGGTACAAAAAGCAAAATGTCATATGTGACTACAACAAGTGATCATACCATCACTGGTGATGATCTCGATACGAAACCATTGCACGGGCCACCTTACAAAGGAACCTCCTAAAAGGTCCGAGGACTCCAATCACATAGCGCTGAAGCCGACGTGGGATGTCGTCTATGCTAGTCTCGGGAATGTCCCCTGTTAAGCGCTCTAGGTGACTCTCCAACTCGGCCAAGGTCTCTGCTGATGCATCCTGTGGGGCTGGAGCTGGTGCAACTAGTTGCTTTCTCTCGAAAGGCCGGAGAGCAGCTGGTCGCTGTGGGCCCACATCTGCATTTTGAAATTATTACTATCAGTTTTGAGACGATATAAAAAATAAAAAATTAACATTAGGAAAGTGTTGAAAATTATTACCTGAGTCATCCCACTGCTCTCCTAGAGGAAGAGCCATGTCTGGGTCTCCACGAAAGTGAACCCCAGCATAAGGGAAATCCTGTATGGAAAAAACCTGGTTCTCAAACCATTGGAAATACTCAGGTTTGAATCGGACGACCTCGGTCCCCTCGTCAGGATGACAGGCCGTGATTGTGACCCATCACATCAGTTTGGGCTCTCGGGGAAGCCCAGCTCCAACTATAAGTTGTTGCGGGATAAGCATAGGAATCCTTTCCAGGCCAAAGCTCACGACTAAAGCTCCATAACCAAAAGTATTTAGTCGTCTGTTCTTGGCCCTGGTCAATTGGCCCTTCACATTGGCCAACACAGCATTGCACCAGTTGAAGATGGTGCCCTGAAAGCAATCAACTGCCATAAGAATCTAGGATCCGGTGGCAATATGTAATGCGGAAGCTCCGCAAAGTCTAGTAACAGTGAATGCAATCACCTTGAGCTCAGGAATGGATATGGTCTTTATGTCTATCCCTTTGTCTCTAGTCTGGTTGTTGCAGTACTCTAACCGGAGACTATCGATGGACTGGCCACCTGCCCTAGTCCCGAACAGAGTCAAGTCAACACCTCTCTTAGGAAAACCAGTCAAAAAGTATATATCCGTCGGCTCGATCTCGAGCTGGTGACCACCAATGAAGAAACACTGGTCCTGGACGCTCCATCTGTCAACCATCCACTGCAAGAAATCCACCTGAGCCCTCATGCCAAGAATGGCCCAGTATTTATATAAGCCACATGCCCTCAAAGCATCAAGCGAAGGTTGATGATTCCATGCGGCAGCATCCACATCCTCGTGCTCTCGTTCACGCTAATGTAGCATGGTGTACTACCTACATCAAGCCAAAAGATCAATTAGAGAGCTAGAATGATTTTTCTTTGGTCCATTTTTGAGAATTTTTGGGTTAAAAACCCTCACGGCGGGGCCCGCACCCTTCCTGTTGGACACAGTGCGTGGGACCGCACTTTGTCCACATGGAAGGTGCGGACCCCGAGCTTTTTCCCAATGGAGAAAAAGTCGGGGTCCGCAGGTTCGCCGTGGTGAGCCTGCATACCCCGAGCACGGGTTTTTTGCCTAAAAACCCTCCTAAAAAACGAAATAAAAGACTAAATGGAAAAATTAAATGGTTAAAAAACAAGAAAAGGATGATGTGGATTACCTGGTGAAGACGGCGTCCGATTCCGACGGTTGGATTTTCCGCAATCCTCTCGGGAAGTTTTCAGAGCAAAAACACTATTTCCTCACCCAAATCACAAATGGTAAAAATGAATGGTAAAACCCCATTTTTATAAGTTTTTTGAGTAAATAAATTGCAGATTTGTTTATGTTTCACTTTAAAAAGGTATTATTGCGACATTTTTATCTCTTTCAAGCAGGTATGAGTAATGTTTGTGTTTTTGTGCAAGATAACAGGATTATTCAGGCAAAATCTATCATTTTCAACCAGAGTCACTTTAAGCCCTTTTCTGACTCCTAAAACATGAAAGATTGCGAGTTTTTTCTTAACCTCATTAAACAGAATTAAAAGACGGCGAATTTACAGCTCTTTTTCGACCGTAAAAACATAAAAAAGATCGCCAGATTTTTGTCCTTTGAAAATTCGATATTGGTTATAAAACGATGTGTCCTTGGTTGCACAGTTTACGTTCGCATCAAAGACACTAATAACGAAAAGTACTCCTTGGTTGTAAAAGATCAAGCGGTTCTCTCAAGTATTATTTTATACTTTTTCGGGCTTGGGAGACACAAATTTATGAAAAAGTCAAACCTTGGAGTCTTCTTAAGTTTTTTCAGACTCTCTGAAAATGAAAAACGCCGAGTTTCTCCTATACTAGACTCGTTAAATTTCGACAGTAAAGGACCTGTTCTATTACAAATAGGAACGGACCACTCCTTCTTAGGGTTCGTATTTAAACTAAGTTGGACTCGCTCGAAGGGTGAGCTTATAATCAAGCATATGTTATCCTCCTCAAGCTTGTAAAAAAAATAAAGAGGTACTTGCCAGAAATGGTGGGAGAAAAGAGAGAAAAGTGAGCCTGTTTGTCGTACTTTATAACCACTCTTGAACACGGCACTTTCATTCACCTGGGTTGGGAAATCCTTTGCCTAACAGTTGATCAAACCATATTGAAAGTCTTCAGCCGGTTTCTGGGTATTAAATTTGGGTCAATCATCACCAAACCATCTGTCGTGTCATTATGTGTTCAAGAGGTTAGTGCAAATAAACCATTCATATGCAAAAAGTCTGTCATCCATCTTGACCATCCATGAGTCAGTCCTTGCAACTAAATTTTTTCAACTTGATCTATGATTTCGTGTTGTGGGCTTGCCTACGATGGATCACTTTCTATCGACTTCAACTCATTATCTAGAAAGATGATCTAGGAATTGTCAGTACCTTGAGTCTGCATGCCTCAATGGCAGTTTTCTCACCTTTGACGACAGTTTACATCATTGACTTTCGATCAAAGGATTCCATGACATGTTCGACATCAACACATCTTATCACATTTCATGGATTGTCCTGAGTACTTTGAGAGCCATTGTCATTATTGGTGGTTTCTCTCACGCTTGTTAACAGTTTACATCATTGACTAGTAATCAAGCGGTTTCTACCATGTTCGACTTCGACACATTTAATCGCATGGATAGAATCGTACTGTTGCGGGACGTAGAAATGAAGACCCTGGATCTAGTTTCCACCATCCAGGTTGCGAGGAATTTTGTATTCATTATATTATGGACTATTCATAAACAGATGGCTGCGTCCATACTATGTCCACATGTGTCTGTACTTATGATGTGTTACGAGATCATTCCAATATCAGAGCAGTAGTTAGTCTTCTAGTCAGTTTTCAGTCTCTTAGTCAGTTTTTATCTGAGTTTGGGAATGCCTACCTCAGCGATGATATGATCTCATATATATATTTTGCATTGAATGTTTTTACAGGTTCCAACCGGGCTCTCCGCAAGATGATCCTCGAAATGATAAAGCACTTCACTCTTCCTATATGATAAAGAAAATCCTCATATACTACAGACTTCACACTTTAGGGGGCAATGTTACACAAAAATATCGTCCCCTTGATTATTTGCAGTCGGTGTAGGTCTATCATTACCTATACCAGCTTCCTAAGCAAGTCTTAAACCTCAGCTCTTCAAAACAAGCTTGAGAAATGAGAGAAAGACATCAAAAAAGCAATGTAACTCTGGTTTCGCACTTTCTCTTACTTTTTCCTGCGGGCTCGCACCTTTTGTTCAGGATATCTGCGTACTTATATGCTCTGTATGTAAAGGGGAGGGTGCGTACCACTGTGAAATTCAAAATGCGCAATTTTTATCTTAAAATACTCACTTTGGGTTAATTCTAGAGTTTTCTAGAAAGATTTGTTACGTGGATTGTTCGCTCCAAGTGGTTCATGCATTCCATAAGAGGAGGAACTAATCCCTTGTTAAGAGGAGCTATCCCTTTGAAGGAGGATTCTATCCCTTTGAAGGAGGACCTGGTAACTGATCTCCATTGCACTATAAATTGAGGCATTGGGTAAGTGGCTGGAGAGGTTAAAATCTGAACTTTTGAGGGTAAATGCTAGTGAAATCAAGACTTCCTATTTGAGCTTAAGAGGAGAGATCACATACCTTTTTGGCTTCATTGGGGAGTGAGTGAAGCTTGTCAAAGTAGAGGAGACTTCTTGTTGGACCCTGGGAGGAGCTTGTACAGCGTCAAGGCAAAGGTTGTAAAGTTCTTCTCTTTTTGAATTAATACAATCAAGCTCATTTTTCTCAACAAGTATCTCATGTTATTTGTTTCATGGACTCCTTGAATTTCATGTTGAATATGTTTTATAATATTGGATATTCAGGTGCTATTTAATCGTTTGCCTTGTTTGTGCTTGCAGGTTTGTGACAAAGGAACTTACTTTGATCAAAGGAGCGAAGGCATCTCCAAACTTGCGTTGGACATGAGGTAGGCCTTAAACACATTTGTTTGCCATTATTTATAAAGTGCATTTAGAGAAAGATAGTGTCTGGTTGGTTTGTTTGTCATTAGGTCTTCATTAGATTCTAGGAAGGTCTATCTTGTTCGCAAGATCGACTCATTCCGCGTGACACCTCCCTTATTTCTTGTTCAGGAATATTGAGAAGATGGCTCATTTTGTCTAGAAGAAGCCATACGCTCAGCAGATAAGCAGCCTCTATCCCTATTCCCTGATCAATATGATTGTGCTTCATCATCTCAGTCTCCTCAACATCTCTTGGGAGACCTTTATTTCTCATGACATCTTCAGGGGTCCTCAAATTCCTCCACCAATGTCTCAAGAAGCAGGGGGACCTTCTAGCAGTATTCAGGTGAAAACAGATGAGGAGGCCAAGGATACTAGAACTACTGAGGTGCCCATTTACATGACATATCAGAGGGGCACAAGGAGATTAGCTACCGATAGGCAAGTGTTTTATCCACAAGATGTGGAAGGTACCTTGCCTTCTTCATCAGCTCATAGGCAAATTCTAGCTCCACAGGATGTGGAAGGGGCTTTGCCTTCATCGACACAGCAGGTACAGGTGCGTCAGCTGCACAAAGGGAAGGAAAAGATGTCTAAGGAGATTTTTTATGATGAGGAGGAAAGAGACTTTGACTTGACTGATCATGATGAGCCGAAGCAACGTTATACTCATCATGGAGTTGAAATCATTGACTTAGAGGCTCAGGACGAAGAAACCACAAAGGACATCATCATACAAGAAAAGGAGGCTCAAGTATAAGCTTTGGAGGACAATTTGGAGAGGGCCAAATATGTCATCACATATTTGGAGCAAGAAAACAAGTAATTGAGCGACAAACAAGTCCTCATGGAGGTGGAAATGCTCAAGGTAAAACGACAAAGTGGCAAAGAGGCACAAGTCACTTTGACTTCTATTGAGAAAGAGATTGAAGATGATAGAGAGACTTGGCTTCAAAGAGTCAACTTGCACCTTGAGAAGTTGCTACAGAAGACCAATAGAGACAATCAGATGATCAGACACATGGCCTATCACTATAGGACCCGAAATAAGATTTGCAATATAAGGGTTAAGAAGATGAAAGCTAGGCTAAGGCGGGTGTTGAAAGGCAAAAAGGAAGAGGATAGGCTTAGGATGCTTGCTGAAGCATCCTTGGATCATCAGGACACTTGATGATGGTTCTTATCACCAATTTTGTGCAAGTTTGGAGAAATTATTGTTGTTTTCCAATTTTTGAAATTATACACACATGAAAACTGCCTAAACGGATAGTGCCACCGGCACTGCACTTTTCCTAGGGGAACCCAATGAAGAAATGGTTTGCATTTTTGGTTTTAGAGCGATGAGGACATGCACTCTAGAGATTTTCAAAGTTTTTTGGGTAGAAATGGTCCACCAAAAGGTCAAAAAACACCCTAAAACAATGACCTTTCTACCACTTTTTGGAGACACAGAATCAGTCTTGGAAGAATCAAGTTTTGAGGGGTCAAATGAGCTTCAAATGCATAAATTCTAGGTGTTTTCGAAAGTAGACTTGAATACCTTTCCAATGAGCTATCATGAGATCAATTTGGATGTCGGGAAGGCCTCCAAAAGGGACCTGAAAGTGGCACTGTGCATTAGGCCGGTGGCGTTGCGCATACGACAGTTTTTGCTTAGGATGGCTAGTTTTCTATTTTTTATTGTGTTCTTGGATTCTCTCTCATGGAGGTTGTTTCACCTTTGTAAATTATGAGTTGGAATGTAACTGTGATAGATAAATAGTAATAGAGGGTAGATTCATTGCTTTAGAAGTTAGTTTGAGCTCAAATGAATAAGTTTTTCACTTTTAGAGGCAAGTTGTTGAAATGCCTATATTCCTGTTTCTTGTTCAGTATTAGTTAGATTAGCTCCTCATCTTATGGATTCGACCCCTGAGGATGGGAGGAGGTCTAATTCATGTCTATATCTTCTTCTTCTTTCTCTTTGTAAAGGGTTGGACTCAGCTGGATGCTCAGGCCTTGTTTGTACACCATTTTGTATCAGTTTAGCAGGAGATTAATAAGAATTGCATCTATTTTTATGGGATCCATGTGGTATGGAGTTTTAGTACATTTTATTATTTTGTGATCATATGTTAATGTGTTTTGTATACTTTGTTAATAATTTCATTGCTTCTAAGTGAATGCTTTCAAGTTGATAGGCAGAATTCATTACATCAGTGCTCTGCTTTGGGAAAACATTCACCATTTCATGTTTTCTGCAGTCTAGGAAGGATACATGGTTTTCCCATTCTCTTCTTAGCTTCTCACCAGTCTAAAACATCTCACCCCATCAAGCCCTTGAGTGCTAAATCCTATGCCTACCTTACCCCATTTAACACCCTGTAATTTTGACCTAGTTCCCTAGACCTAAACTGTCCAGCTCCTCCTGATCCAGCAAAACCCTTTCAAAATCCAATCAAAACTTCGTGCTACTATACTTAGCCTAAAATCATTTACTTGATCCAGTCAACTTGGTTGAGATCCTTATGGAGAGAGCCCTCTCCCGGCCTAGTAGGGCTAGCTACTTGGCTAAGCATGGTTTGTGGTTACCCTGGCATTGCCTTCCTTCAACCTGAGGTTCAATCTAGGTGATAACATAGTGGCAACCATACTAGGGAATGAAAGACTAATCACCCCAGTAATATATTTCATTTGAATTCTTAAGCTTATGGATGACGAGTTTTAGAATTTACAAGACTGAATTGGAAAGTTGTAAAGCAATATATAAAACTTCGAAATTTGAGCACACTAGCTTTGAGAAAGTACACTAGGGCCAATCCAAATCCAAATCCCACCCCAGTAGTGGATAATCCTAATATGATTTCAAGAAGACTCAAAATAAAAGAAAGTTCAATCAGTCCCACACCTTCAATAAGAGTAGATTCATGCCTTGATGAGTGTTGTTTTTAGAAGACCTCCCCTTTGATCTATCATTTGACCTTTCCCTATTTAGAACCAAGTTAGATAGTGCACTTAACAACATAGTTCTAGATCCCGATTTTACTGCAGATCTCGAAGTCCAAAAGGCAAATCGGTCAATTGATGATTATATCCTAAATTCCCCTCAATCATCCCTCACTACTGCTAAGATCCTTGAGCTTTCTAAACCGGTGTTCACTACCCTCAGTTCATCATTATTCCCTTCAACCTCTGAAGTTCATTCCCCACCTCCATTCATACCTTCACTTCCCCATCAACCTATCATTCCCCATCAATCACCTATTCCTCCCAGTTCTCCATCAACTACTCCATCAACTCCTAGTAGCCCAATCCTTGTTTTAAATCCACTTCGAGTTATGGCTGCCTGGTATGCACCCCTTGTCTTACCTCAAAATCTTGGTTCCATTCCCGTTGATTATCAAATGAAAATACCTTTCTTTGATGCCACTCAAACCATTACAACTCAGCAACATGTTGATAGAATGAATGATTTCTTTGACCTCCATGAAGCAGAAATTGAAGATGTGTCGATGAGATTGTTTGTACAAAGCTTTGGAGGTGAAGTTCGAAAATGGTTCAGAGCTTTACCAGCAGCTTCTATCACTACTTTACCAATCCTCCATATGCAATTCCTGAATCGATGGGAGGTGAAGAAGAATCCAATTCAGATTTTGTCTGAGTATGAGAACATCAAAAGAAATGTCGGTGAAAGTGTACAAGACTATTTTTTGAGGTTTAATGTAGTATACAATGTTATTCTTGCCAACATTAAACCACCAGAGGGATTGGCTTTGCTCAAATTTCCAGACGGTTTCAATGCTGATATGGCATATCAGTTGCGGGAACGAGATCCTACCACACTATAAGATATGCAAAAGAATGTTATGAGTGTAGAAGCAAACTTGCTGGCCAAAAGAGCAAGAATGAGATCAAAGAAAAGAGTGACCATAAAAGAAGAAGCATCTACTTCAGATGTAAAGATGGATACATTGATTCGAACAGTCGAGAGGATGGTTGACCGATTGACCATCACAAATAGACCTGAACCACCAATTTGGAATCCAAATTTTAGAGGACATCAACAGTCCCAATTCTGAATCAAGCAGAGAGACAAAAAGGCAACAGAGCAACCAGCACAACAACATCAGATCAGAACTCCCTTACAACAGAATTATGTTCAAGGAATGGAAGAAGAAGATGACGAAGATCTGGTAATTGAAACAAATCACTTTTTCACTGCTGATAGTATG
Organism: Pinus taeda; assembly: GCA_000404065.3. NCBI lineage: Eukaryota > Viridiplantae > Streptophyta > Pinopsida > Pinales > Pinaceae > Pinus > Pinus taeda. The sequence goes on along the minus strand of APFE030555486.1, from coordinate 118,301 downwards.
CTTATATTTCTAACCAAAGATGAAGAATATGCAGAAGTTCCAGACATTCAAGGGGATGAAGAGTACATCTTAGCAAATGATGTGGTTTTGGAGGCTAAATCTGATGATTATTAGAGTGGTTATATCAATGCTTTGACTGCACAATAGAGGTAGTACTCTTTAAGGAACAGAGATGTACCGGTTAATCCCATTCAAAAAAGAAATGATGTGCTATCCAAGAATGATTCCTCAAACATTCAGAAGAAATGGAAAGAGCTTGCTAATATGAGTCCCAACAAGGTGCCATCAACAAGTATCACTGCAAATGAGAAGAATAATCAACAAAAAGATAGTGCACCGAAAGAGCAAGTAGATAAGAAGGACATCGGTGTTAAAGAGGTAGAAAAAGTCTCATCCTTTAATTTAGAAAGTGAAATTTCTAAATTAAACTGTCCATTCATTTTACTGAGCTTGTTAAGAATAGAAATTATAAACACCATGTGTCTAGAATATTGCAAATAGATCCATTGTCAAACATGGTGAATGCTGAAGATGATCATCTTGAACTCATTTTTGGTCCAACCATAGAAATTCATCCTAAAGATAGTGAAGGTCCTCCCTTTTATCTGAGTCTTAGATTGCATGAGTACATTCTCCATAATTCTATGTTAGATTTCGGAGCTTCTCACAATTTAATGCCTAAATCCAGTATGGAAAAGTTGGGCCTAGATATCACCCTGAATTATCATGACTTGTACTCATTTGACTTCGGTAGAGTTCATTGCATTGGTCTCATCAAAGATTTGGTTGTTTCTTTAGATCAAATCCCAGCCAAAATTGTCTTGATGGATGTGGTAGTTGTTGATATACCACCTCGATTTGGTATGCTCTTATCTAGATCATGGGGTGCTAAACTCAAAGGCACTTTCACTTGACTTCTCTTATGATACCATGTTATGAAACCAACTCACAAAAAGATAGAAAATATAGATCAACGCCTTAGAATTCAGCCTCTTCAAGGGGGCAACCTCCTTTACATTAAATAAATGAACAATTCTTGGATGATACAAATGACAAGACCTCCTTTCTATATGTGGGAGTCTAAGGAGTCATAATATAATCAGAGCCGACATAACAATAATAAAGTAAGGGCACAATAATAACAATAGTGGGCTTCTATGGGGCACAATAGTAATAATATGGGGACTACATGGGTACAACAATATAATAAGGGGGCTATACTAATAATAATAAGGGGTTACACTAGTACTATAGGGGCCTAACATGCCCCTCTCCTTCAAAAAATGTTGTCCTCAACGCTTGAGTAGTTCTTAATGCTTCTGTATAAAATTCTTGTCCTTCAATGTGGAATCTTTAGCGAGTAAGTTCTTCCACTTGATGAGATATTCTAAAATTGATCGATTTTGTAGCTGTAGGGTTCTTGTTTCTGTGACGCTCCAGGTTCCAATATGATTTTTCATTCCTCTTCAAGTTCTGGCAATATTGTTTGAGTTGGGATATTCTGCAACTTTTGAATGAATAGCCACACTTCTTTGTCCTTCTTCCATTCATCCCTTGCTTCGTTTATCCAATCTGGTTGGATAATAGAAATAGCACAAAACAATGCTTCCACATCCTCATCCTTTATTGAGAGTGTATCTATAACAAAAAATTTCTTCCCTTTTCTATAGATGACGTCAAAGTTATAACCCAACATATTTGTGACCCATTTTTTCTGTTCTTCTAAAGATAATATTTGTTCTAAAAAGTATTTAAGACTATCATGATCCACTTTTACCTTGAAGTGTCTTCCCATTGGGTAAGGTCGCCATTTCTTAAGTGCATGTAGTATTTCCAACATTTCCTTCTCATAAATAGCTTGCTTAAGATGTAGCAGTAAAAATACCCAATCACCTACAACAAAACATTTTTCACTACAATGTTGATCTACCTGTTGTTTCATTCGATTTTGCACCGAAGTGGCATTATCCTTTAAAAGTTGGAGAACTTGTTGTTGATGCTTGATGTGATCTTTCACTGCTTGAACCTTTTTCTTCTTGATATGTCCTTCTATTTTTAGAGTTTGAGGAGTGGTAATTTCTTACAATCCTTTACAGGTTGGATTAATTTCTTGATGCTCAATGTGATCTTTCACTTCTTGAACATTTTTCTTCTTGATATGCCCTTCTATCTTGATAGTTTGAGGAGTGGTAATTCCGACCATTGAATTACAAGATATGGTTGGATTCATTTTTTTTTTCTTTGGGGTTAGGTCATGGTGTATATCCTCTTCTTTTGATGTTTCTTGATCCTTTTCTTCCTCCTCTTCATAGTCTATGTAAAATTATTTCTTCTCAGCACACTTATGACCTTTAATGCATTTGCTATCACAATTGTAACAAAGCCCTTTTTTTCTTTTTTCTTCCAATTGTTGTGGTGTAACCCTTGTAGGTTGTGGAAGGCTAGAAGAAAAAACACTTCCATCCTTATAGTTGTGAGGGGTAGACTTCCTTGTTGCGATAATTTTACTTTCCACTATGTAACAAAGCCCTTTTACTCTTTCCACTTGTTGTGGTGTTGCTCTAAAGAAGGTGTTGCTCTTTGTATCCTCATAATGTGCTATCATTTCCTCCATGAAAATTGACCACGTAACAAGTTGTTTACGAGAACAAAGCCCTTTATACCATAAAAATTGATCCGGTCCTAAATATGAAGATGCAATACATACCTTTTGTAATAGTGATACAACATGTAGATCAAAATATTGCTCCATATGAAGTATCCAATTTACCGAATCCTTACCATCAAACTTCCTTATCTTGCTTTTTCTTGATTTTAGGAGCTCGGTCTTGAAATGATTGTAACTCTGTACTTTCGGATCTTTAAGTTCTAAAATTGCGACCTGCAATAGCCCTCTATGTCCTCTTTCTAATTCCACCAAATCTGATCCAAATTGAATTCTCCAAGGAAGATTTATGCCAAATCTTCCACAGTGACCTGATTATAGACTAGTTCAGTAGAGCGAACTTGTACGACGTGCCACGTGTCACTGTTTCGACCTTTGGCTACAAAAAATATATACAAGAAACTAAAGTCATCCTCTTTCTGTACCTTCTTACGAAATTTCAATCCGAAGCTCAGAGAGAAAGTTATGACGATTTTCCCTAGGTCACCTGTTTGGAATGTAATTCAGGGGTCTGCAAAAAGACCAACTTCCTCAGATCATATCTCCACAAATATAGTGCGAAAAGCTCTGAAATTTAGAACCGAGGTTCAGTGCGATTTCGTCTCAAATAGGTTTTTTTTTCACTTTTGAAACATTGCAGAAAAAATTTATAGCGAAAATTCCACGATGACCTATTAGGAGCAATGAAACCCTAGAATCCAAAGCTCTGATACCAAATGTTATAAAACCAGCTCACAAAAAGATAGAAAAGATAGACTAATGCCTTAGAATTCAGCCTCTTCGAGGGGGCAACCTCCTTTACATTACATAAATGAACAATTCTTGGATGATACAAATGACAAGACCTCCTTTCTATATATAGGAGTCTAAGGAGTCATAATATAATCAGAGTCGACATAACAATAATAATGTAAGGGCATAATAATCCCAATAGTGGGCTTCTATGGGGCACAATAGTAACAATATGGGGACTACATGGGTACAACAATATAATAAGGGGGTTGTCCTAATAACAATAAGGGGTTACACTAGTAGTATAGGGGCCTAACATACCATCCCTGTTTTTGGTCAATTGAGGAAGTTGTACCGGGAAAAGAAAATGAAGTACATGATCACTAGTAAACAGAAGCATGTGAATCATTTGATAAATTTTGTACATATTGATTTAAAGTCCTTTTTTTTGTACTCAGATAATGGATTGAATGATGTAAATATTCATCTTGTAGAAGTAGATGATGTACCAGAAATTTCCGAGAATTTTAGAGAAGTTCTTAATCAAGAAAAAGAAAAAATAGCAAATTCTTCTAAGCAGCCTACATAGTAGCAAAAGGTCAGTGAAGAGCAGAAAAATGAAGTAATCAACCATGGTAAGGTTGAGAAGGAAACAAAATTCCAACATCTAGAAGATGAAGCCGGCCTTTGGAGCATGGACTTCGATGGTGTTGTGGGTAATGATGGTGCTGGTATTGGAATTTAGATTTGAAGTCGTGATTTCTAGCCTACCAAAGTCCCAAGTAATGTTAGAGTATGTTCCTACAAGTTAGCTTTTGATTGCTCTAATAATTAAGCGAAGTATGAGGCTTTGATTACAAGACTTAAAATCTTGAAGAAGCTCAATGCAAAAAGGATTTTTGTTTATGGCGATTCAGAGCTGGTGATTAAACAAGTAAAGGGAGAATATCAAGCAAAACATCCATGGATGAGAGCCTACATAAATGCAGTTCTGGATATTTTGAGGATGTTTCCTGAGTATACCTTGACAGAAGTACCCCGAACTCAAAACATCATTGCCAATTCACTCGCCACCGTGGCCAACAATTTGAAGATTCCAATGAATTATAGCAACAAATTTGAAATTCATGTCAAACATAGGCCTGTTGTTCCTGATAATTTGAGGTATTGAAAAGTGTTTTGGGATGATAATGAAATTAATGCCTTTTTGCAGAATGAAGGAAAGTTTAAGAATGCTTCCATCGATGATGATTGTGATTTCGGTGAACAAGAGATTGAGGTAAATCAGTTGGAGGTTTTACAGTGAAAGGATAATATTATTCCTATAGGTCTCATACCTTTATAGGAGCTTTTTGATCAGGATGATGTGGCAAGAAAACCGAGCTTGGTTCCTATGGAAAAAGGAGTTGAAGATGTAAATCTTGGAATAGTTGACCATCCCAAGCTTGTAAAGCTATCAAAGCATTGTCTCCCGAAGTAAAGGCTAAGTATGTTAGATTACTTTCTGAATTTTCTGATGTTTCTGCATAGGATTATTCAGATTTGAAGGTGTCTGACAAGGATATTATTTAGCATACTATTCCTATCAAGCTGGATTAAAAGCCTTTTAGACAAAATTTGAGAAAGATAAATCCAAAGCTGTTGCCATCCATCGAGAAAGAATAGATAGATTGTTTAAAGTTGGCATCATTGTTCCAATTAGATTTTTTGATTATATTTCAAATTTGGTCCTAATATGAAAGAAGACTGGAGAAATAAGGTTGTGCATAGATTTCCAGAACCTCAACAAGGTATCCTTAAAAGATAATTGCCCTCTTCCTAAGATGGACCATATTCTGCAAAGAGTAGTTGGAGCATCACGGATGTCACTACTTAATGATTACTCAGGCTATAATTAGATCTTGGAGCATGAAAAAGACCAAGACAAAACTGCCTTCACAACACCATGGGGAACTTTTGAGTATGACAAATTGCCATTTGGATTGAAGAATGTCGGAGCCACTTTTCAGCGAGCGATGGACATAGCTTTTGCTAATGACAAGGATGTTTTCTTGCTTGTTTATTTAGATGATTTGACGATATTTTCTGGTTCGAATGATGAACATTTTCACCACTTGAGAATTGTCTTTCAGAAATGTAGGAAGTTCGGGATTTCTCTAAACCCGAAGAAGAGTATTTTTGCCATGGACGAGGCCCAGATCCTTGGTCGTATCATTTCTAAAGATGGTATTTGCACTGATCCCCTAAGGGTGGAGGCAATCCACCATATAGAGTTTCTGCGCAACAAAAAGGAGATTCAGGCTTTCAATGGTAAGATAAATTTCTTACGCAGATTTATACCAAATTTGGCTGAGCATTTACGTGAAATAACTAATATGTTGAAGAAGGACAACACGTTGAAATGGACTGAGGATGCCATGAAATAATTCAATTTTGTAAAGTTTGCTTTAACCATAGCCCCAGTCTTGATTAGTCCTGATTTTACTCATGATTTCATTATATTTTCATTTGCATCCGAGCACACCATGGTTGTGGTTTTCATGCAAAAGAGGGATAAGGTGGAGCAACCCATTTATTTTTTCAGTAGGACCATTCGAGATGCTACCTTGTGGTGCAATATCATTAAAAATAAGCACTGGCTCTTATAAAAGCATTGAAATATTTTAGAGTATACATTTTGCATTCACAAACTATAGCCTATGTTCCTAACGTAGCAATCAAGGATGTTCTCATGCAAACTGATCCAGAGGGAAGAAGAGGTAAGTGGATAACAACAATGTTGGAGTATGATCTTGAGATTAAGACTACCAAACTGATCAAAGGACAAGGCTTGGCAAAACTGATGGCTGAATCAAACTTGCATGCTCTAGACATAAATCTTATTGCAACAATGTCAGAGGACGAAGATGGTGGCTCACTCATTCAAGTATCAGAAATTTTTCTCAAATCACCTTGGTATTCTGATATAGTTTATGTTCTTCAACATCTTTCACCACCTCTTGGAATGTCAAGAAGTAAAGCTAGATCACTTAAACTCAAGTCTGCAAAATTCTGCATTTTAAAAAGTGCTCTCTATTGGAAATATCTAGGAGGAGTTCTTCTTAATTATTTGGTTGAAGATGAAGCTCAACAAGTAATGAATGATTTTCATAGAGGTGATTGTGGCGGTCATTTTTTTGGAAAACAACAGCTAACAAAGTGTTGAGAGTAGGATATTATTGGCCGACTTTGTTTTCAGATTTGTATAAGACAGTGATGGGTTGCCATGAATGCCAAGTTTTTAAAGGAAAAAGGAAGTTGCTTCCTCTTCCTTTGAAGCCAGTTGAAGTAAATGCACATTTCCAGCAATGGGGACTTGATTTCATAGGGGAAATCCATCCCACATCATTAGTACAACACAAATGGATTTTCACACCTACCGATTACTTCACCAAGTGGATTAAGGCCATTCCGAAAAGGCAAGCCACGAACACGGTAATTATCCAATTTTTAGAATCTAATATCTTGTCTTGTTTTGGATGCCCTCACAAGATTATAATAGATAATGCAGTGACATTTAAGTCCAAGAAGATGGTTTAGTTTTGCAACAAGTACAATATTACATTGGGTCATTCCACAACATACTACCCGCAAGGCAATGGATTGGCCGAGTCATCAAATAAATCCTTGGTTAACATTATCAAGAAAATGTTGGAGGCAAACAAGAAGAATTGGCATTGAAAGCTTATTAATGCCTTGTGGGCCAACAGAGTGAGCAACAAGAAATCCATAGGTATGTCACCTTTTGATTTGGTTTATAGTACTGATATAGTATTTCCTACATTACTTGCAGTCTCGATCATGAGATTATTACAGGAAGCTAGGAGCGAAGAAGATGATATTCAGCGTAGAATTAATCAAAAGCTTCACCTTCAGCAAACAAGGGAAGAGGTTTCCCAAATTTCCAGTTGCAAGAGAAGATAAAGAAGATTTATGACCTCCAAACCAAAGCAGAAAAGTTTCAGCTGGAAGATGTAGTATTGCGGTGGGATGCACGGAATGAGGAAAAGGGAAAGCATGGTAAGTTTGACAATTTATGGAAAGGACCATATAAAATCTCAACTTATCTGGGAAAGAATGCATTTTTGTTGAAGGAAATGGATGGTCAGGATTGTTCAGGAGGGCCAATGAGTGGTAGGCTCCTGAAGCACTACTACTTTTGAGGTTGTTCCTTGAAGTTACTTCATCTTCCTAGTATATACCAGTTTTATTTTTCTTGCAAGTTTTCAATTACATTGTCATCTGAGCTTGGGGCCCAAAGCGAAGGCTATAAAGTTTGATTGATTAGTGTCAAGTTTGGTTTAGAGTCAGTTTGGTTATGAGTTAGTTTTCAATTTGTATTGAGTCATTTTTCATTTTTTGTTTTGTTTTGACCGTATTGCCCAATGGATGAGACACTTGGTCTATGGTGTTCTTGACACCTCCAAGGAGCTTCCATCCCCAATAAGGCCAATGTTAGTGTCAGCATTTGCATACTTCCATCAGGGATCAAATCTTCTCTTTGCATTGTCATTTTAGGGGTCCCATACTAAAATTTTCACATCAATTCGTTAGGTCATGTCAAACTGATCCACTGATGGTTGTCTTCTCTTCTGAAAGTCCATTTCTCCCTCATGGAGTATACTTACTAACCCTTCTTTAGGTTGTCTTCAGTTATGGTTTCATGGTCAATTTGCAATCATGCTTTCATTAAGTCATAGGGAAAGTTTTCATTAAGTCTTAGGGTTTCATGACCACGTCAAGATGCCTAATTTTAAAGTGTAAATAAAGGTCAGTGAGGGTATGAGGATGATAAATAATTCAAGCATGATAGCTTGTAGGACATAACCACTAAATAAGTATCTTTTAACCTAATGTAATTTCCACCTCAAAAACATGTTTTTAAGGTGAAAACAAAGTATTTTGAGTTTATTTGTATTTCTTATGTACTTTTAAGTCATTATATGTAATAAATGATCCCATTTGCACCAAAGCATCTCTCCTTGCTGCATGAAAAAGAAACACTGCAAAAATCAATTCAAGTTGAGCATTATCCACCTGAAAAGACACAAAAAAGCAAAGGCATTAAAAACAGAGTTTTGAAGAAGGAGAAGAAACATTAGAAAGTGGGTTTTTCAAGAGAAAAATCAAAATCTACTCCTATTTAAGCTCTCACGTTTCATTTTCTATTTCATTATTCTCATTTGGCAAGCAAGGAGTCAAAAAGTGAGAAGAAGAGGCAAGCTTGAGTGAGTTTTTGGAAAGGAAGGTTGGTGATGCGCTTCTGGAGGGTGGCGTTGCGCTTTTGGAGAAGTGTTGGAGTGGTGCTATGCATTGGCAGAGTGGCGCTACGCGTTTGAAGCAGGCAAGGTTGTCGTTGCACATTCAGATCTTGGCACTGCGCGTCTGGAAAAATTTCCCAGTGTAATTTTACACTGGCATTGCGCTTCTAGGGTGGCGTTGCGCGTCTGTGCACTGGCACTGCGTGTTGTGCAGGAGGGCTAGAAAATCCTCAAATCTTCATACAAACCTCAAATTTAATCTCTGTCACCTACATACAAGTAATTTGACCTCTTTTGCTGTAGTTTTGGTTTGCATATCAACATCATAAGCATCATTCTCCATGATAAATATAAAACCCTAAAAATATCCCTAGTGATGCCTAAAACCCTAAACCCTCATTGTTCATCCTATCACCTATCCCTACAGCTCTAAACTCTATCCCCTTATCCCTTTATCCCTTTACCCATATTCCATATCATTTCCATCCCTTTATCCCTCATCCACAAGGGAAATTTCTCAAACAAAATAAGCCCTCCCTCTCATTTCCTACTCCCTCATTCATTTTTAGCCCGTAAAGTCATTTCCCATCCCCTCACTCCTAAAACCCTTTCACTCATTTCCTTCATACAAACTCCAGCCTTGCAAACATGGACCAAGAAGACTAAGACTATGAGGAGGAGGAAAATACAGATAGTGACACCTCAGCAGATAGAGCTAGGCAGCAAAGAAAACCACACAAGGGAGGTAAGATTATTAGAGAAGAGTCATCAAACCTTAGGGAATTGCAAGCCTCTCAGTTGGTTGTCACATGTTTAAGATATCTTGGCTGCTATGAGTTCTGTGAGTAGGTAGAGAGAGTCCAACATCACCCTGAGCTCATTAGACTTTTTGTAGCTCATCCTTAGGACAACAGGGTGACTCTTGCTAGGGTAACATTCATAGTTTCACCTTCCATCATTTCAAATACCACCAGGATTCCGAATGTAGGGAAGAAGTGGTAAAAGGCTCGGGACCTGGATGAACACTAATAATATCAAACCCCAGCACATAAATGAGGTGAAGAGACTTTTTCCTTTCAAATTTCTTGAAGACAAGTACATCCCCATGATGAAAATCATCATGAAGTATTTCAATTGTGAGGGAAGATTCTCTAGGTTGTACACCTATCACATCAGGCTCCTCATGAATTTTAGTAGGGTGAGGATGTTAAACCTCCCTTATTTCTTGTTCAGGAATATTGAGAAGATGGCTCATTTTTTCCAGAAGAAGCCATACCCTCAGCAGATGAGCAGCCTCTATCACTATTCCCTAATCAAGATGATTGTGCTTCATCATCTCAATCTCCTCAACATCTCTTGGGAGACCTTTATTTCTCATGAAATCTTCAGGCGTCCTCAAATTCCTCCACCAATGTCTCAACAAGCAGGGGGACATTCTAGTAGTATTCAGGTGAAAACAAATGAGGAGACCAAGGATACTAGAACTACTGAGGTGCCCTTTTACATGAAATACCATAGGGGCACAAGGAGATTATTTGCTGCTGATAGGAAAGTGTTTTGTCCATGAGATGTGGAAGGGAACTTGCCTTCTTCATCAACTCATAGGCAAATGCTAACTCCACAGGATGTGGAAGGGACTTTGCCTTCTTCATCGGCACAACAGGTATAGGTGCAATAGCTGCACAAAGGGAAGGAAAAGATGCTAGAGGAGAGTTTTGATGATGAGGAAGAAAGAGACTTTGACTTGACTGAGCATGATGAGCTGGAGCAGCATTATCCTCATCATGGAGTTGAAATCATTGACTTAGAGGCTTAGGACGAAGAAACCATAAAAGACATCATCATACAAGAAAAGGAGGCTCAACTACAAGCTTTAGCAGACAATTTGGAGAGGGCCAAATATGTCATCACATATTTGGAGCAAGAAAACAAGCAATTGACTGACAAACAAGTCCTCATAGAGCTGTAAATGCTCAATGTAAAACGACAAAGTGGCAAAGAGGCATAAGTCACTTTGACTTCTATTGAGAAAGAGATTGAAGATGATAGAGAGACTTGGCTTGAAAGAGTCAACTTTCACCTTGAGAAGTTTCTACAAAAGGCCAATAGAGACAATCAGATGATCAGACACATGGCCTATTATTACAAGACCCGAAACAAGATTTTCAACATGAGGGTCAAGAAGATGAAAGCTAGGCTAAGGTAGGCCTTGAAAGGAAAAAAGGAGGAGGATAGGCTTAGGATGCTTGTTGAATCTTCCTTGTCTCATCAGGACACTTGATGATGGTGCTTCTCACCAATTTTGGGAAAGTTTGGAGAAATTTTTGTCAATTGCCAATTTTTGAAATTATACACACAGGAAAACTACCTAAATGGGCAGCACCACCAGTGCTGCGCTTTTCCTAGGGGCACACAATGAAGAAATGGTTTGAAGTTTTGGATTCAGAGCAATTAGGACATGCACCCTATATATTTTCAAAGTTGTTTTGGCATAACTGGTCCACCAAAAGGTCAAAAACACCCTAAAAATGACCTTTCCACCACTTTTTGGAGACACAAAAGAAATCTTGGAAGAATCAAGCTTTTAGGGGCCAAATTAGCTTCAAATTCATAAATTCTAGGTGTTTTGGAAAGTAGACTTAAATACCTTTCCAATGAGATATCATGAGATCAATTTGGATGCCAGAAGGCATCCAAAAGGGACTTGAAAGTGGTGCTACGCATTGGTCCAGTGGCACTGCGCATAGGGCAGTTTTTGCTCAGGATGGCTAGTTTTCTAGTTTTTTACTATGTTCTTGGATTCTCTCTCATGGAGGCTGTTTCACCTTTGTAAATGAAGAATTTGCATGTAACTATGATAGATAAATAGTAATAGAGGGTAGATTCATTTCTTTAAAAGTTAGTTTGAGCTCAAATGAATGAGTTTTTCACTTTTAGCAGCAAGTTGTTGAAATGCCTATATTCCTATTTATTGTACAGTATTAGTTAGATTAGCTCCTCATCTTAGGGATTCGACCCCTAAGGATGGGAGGATTTTGAATTCATGTCTATATCTTCTTCTTATATCTCATTGTAAAGGGTTGGACTCAGCTGGATGCTCAGACCTTGATTGTACACCATTTTGCAGCAGTTTAGTAGGAGTGTTGGGTTGTGTTATATTCTTTCCACATAGTTAATAGGGGGTTTGAGGGGTACCCGTAACCCCACATTATGGGGTTCGGGGCAGTGCCCCGAAAATTTTTGGTTTTGGACCCTATGTTAGGTTGGGGGGACCCACCTATGGTTTTGTGCATGATTTTTGCACATGTTTTTTGGATGCGATGGTTTTTCGGTCCATGGTATTGGATGCTTCGGCATGTATAAATGTGTAATGTAATATTGAAAGGAACATAATGAAAAATCAAGCTGGTAGTCTTGGTTTTGGGATCCAGTGGGAAATCTCTATGTATATGTGTTTAATGTGTTATGCTCTCGCATTTTTATTTTTCATCTGATTTAGAATTCATATGTAGGTAATTTCTGTACGGGGTTAAAACCTACATTTGGTATCAGAGTTGTTTTGGCTTCAAGGGGACACCTTTGTTGCTGAGGGGTTTCGCTCGGGCCTGTGGCAGACCCTGTTCAGTGGGAGATCTGTGAGATCGATTCTGGTGGTGAAAGAAGATGGCGAGCAGCATAAAGATAGAGATTGAGAAGTTCAATGGTCAGAGTTTTGAGTCGTGGAAACTCAAGATGGAGGATCTGTTGGTGGATAAAGATCAGTGTATCACGGTAGATCCAGGTACTAAACCAACGGGAGTGACCGATGAAGAATGGAAGAATTTGGATCGGAAGGTGAAGAGCACAATACGATTGTGTGTCTTAGATTCAGTATTGCTAAATGTATCAGGGGAAGCTACGGCAAAGGCTCTGTGGGACAAGTTAGGGACTTTGTACCAATCTAAGTCTCTGGTGAATAAACTATTCCTGCGGAAAAACTGTATAACCTGAGGATGAAAGATGGAGACTCGATGCAGAGCATCTGAATGTGTTTAATACTGTGGTAAGTCAGTTATCATCTGTTGATATTAAAATTTCAGATGAAGATAAGTGCATCAGCCTGTTGTGTTCTCTACCAGATTCATGGGATAGTCTGGTTATTGCAATAGGTAGCAATGCAACTGCTTGGCAGTTTGATGAAATAGTCTCAGCCTTGCTGACGGAGGAGATGAGACGGAAAAATATGGACAACCAGAATGGTGATGCCTTGTCTGTACGAGGACAGTCCCAGAACAGAAACAAAAATAAGTCATCGAGTGGGAGATCTAAATCTAGAGGGAGATCTAAATCTCCAGGAAAACCTACAAAGGTGGTGTGCTGGAAATGCGGAAAGGAAGGGCACTTCAGAGGGAGTGTAAATCTAAAGCTCCTGATAAAGGAAAAGGATCTGATGATGCTCCTTCTGCAGAGGCGAAAACCACCTCAGATGAAGGTGGGGATGTGTACTTGGCTTCTTCAAGTACACATGTAGATCATGAGGCATGGTTAATTGACTCAGGTGCATCCTTTCACTTCACTCCCCATAGAGAATGGTTTTGTGAGTATGAGAAATACGATGTCTTCTTAGGAGATGATAGGAAGGCTAGAATCGTTGGTCGTGGAAAAGTAAAGTTGAAGTTGCAAGGTGGAAGGGTTAGAACCCTTCCACGTGTTCTGCATATTCCTGCATTGGCCAGAAATCTGATTTCTATAAGCAAGTTGGGTGATGCAGGCGTAAAGACAGTGTTCGAGAAGGATACCTACAAGATATTTCGAGGAGCACTGGTATTGATGCGGGGAGTTCGGATTGGAACTCTGTACAAGCTGCAAGGTAGCACTGTTGTTGACGGGTGCAATAGTTCCATGGTTCTTGAAAATGGAGCAGAAAATCTAGTGGTCTCTGGAGAGAAGACCATGTTGTGGCATCAAAGGCTTGGACATATTGGAGAGAAGGGCCTTCGAATACTTCATGGTAAAGGTATGGTAGAAGGTATGAGTAATAGCTCTCTGGATTTTGATTTCTGTGAAAATTGTGTATATGGGAAGCAGAATCGGGTGAGTTTCCCCTCTGGTGGTAAGAGGACGAAACAAATATTAGAGCTTGTGCACAGTGATGTGTTTGGACCTGTGAAAGTTCCATCACTGGGTAAGTCTGTGTACTATGTATCATTTATAGATGACTTCTCAAGGAATACATGGATATATTTCCTTAAGAAGAAATCTGAAGTCTTTGACAGGTTTAAAGAATTAAAGGCTCTGGTGGAAAATCAGACAGAGAAGAAGATAAAGGTGCTGAGGACAGATAATGGTGGAGAAATCTGCAGCAAGGAATTTGAAGAATTCTGTAAGAAGTGTGGTTTAGCACGGAAAAAGACTACTCCATATACACCTCAGCAAAATGGAGTCACAGAAAGAATGAACAAGACGTTGATAGAAAGGGCAAGAAGCATGCTTAGTGGTGCCGGGTTAGGACAGGAATTCTGGGCAGAGGTGGTGGATACTACATGTTACTTGGTCAACAGGTCACCTTCATCAGCGTTGGAGGATAAGACTCCACA
>APFE030555486.1:92556-103509 GCA_000404065.3 Pinus taeda | reverse complement strand
AAGTATGGACTGGTAAGAAACCTCTCTTTCACATCTGAGGGTATTTGGATGTGATGCATATGTACATGTTCCAAAGGAGAAACGAACCAAGTTGGATAGTAAATCTGAAAAGTGCATCTTTATTGGGTATAAGGATGGTTTAAAGGGTTATAAGCTTTGGAACCTAGTAACAAGGAAGGTTGTGTATAATCGAGATGTGGTGTTCAGAGAGCTGAAAGATGTTATTAACATGAAGTCCAACCAAAGGAACCTGTGAAGATAGAGTTTGAACTAAAGGAGGAAGAATCAGACTCTGTAGTAGAGGAGGAATCAGAAGATGAAGAGCCACAAACTCCGGCTTTGAGAAGATCAGTTCGAGAAAGAAGGTAGCCAGAAAGGTATAGTCCATCTGCTTTCTGTTCAAATTTTGCTTTGTCTGTTACTGATGATGATCCTAGAACTGTGAGGGAAGCAGTGGATTCAGAGGATGGAAAACTCTGGAAAGAGGCCATGGTTGATGAAATGGCATCTTTGCACAAAAATGAGGCTTGGGATCTGGTGGAGTTGCCGGCTGGAAGGAAACCCATTGGCAGCAAATGGGTGTTCAAGAAGAAGACAATGCAGAAGGGAAGGTGGAGAAAATACAAAGCTCGGTTGGTAGCAAAAGGTTATTCCCAGGTGTCGGGAATTGATTTTGGTGATATTTTTTCTCCTGTTGCCAAGGTAACTTCTATTAGATTACTTTTATCTGTTGCTGCTGCTTTTGATTTTGAGGTAGAACAGATGGATGTGAAGACAACATTTCTTCACGGGGATTTGGAAGAGGAAATCTACATGAAGCAACCTGAAGGCTTTGCGGTGAAGGGTAAGAAAGAACTAGTATGCAGTTAAAGAAGTCTCTGTATGGGTTAAAACAGTCACCAAGGATGTGGTATCAGAAATTTGATACATTTATACGGGGACTTGGCTTCACCATAAGCAAAGCAGATCACTGTGTGTATTTTAAATTAATTGGTGACCGTGTTTTTTATCTAGTCTTGTATGTGGATGATATGTTGTTGGTTGGAAATGACAAAGAAATTATCCAGGATTTGAAGACCCAATTGTCCTCCAAATTCGACATGAAAGATCTCGGTGCTGCAAACTATATTTGGGCATGGAAATTAAAAGAGATCGGGCAAAGAGGAAGCTCTGGTTAAAACAGAGGAAGTATGTCGAGACAATATTGCAGAGGTTTAATATGCAGGATAGCAAACCAGTGAAGGTTCCTATTCCTGTAGGTGTGAGGTTATCTGCTGAACAGTGTCCCAAGACACAAGAAGAGGAAGAGGACATGTCCGTGTTCCATATGCAAGTGCAGTCGGTAGCTTGATGTATGCCATGGTTTGTACTAGACCAGACATTTCACATGCAGTGGGAGTATTGAGCAGGTTTATGTCAAAACCAGGGAAGGAGCACTGGACAGCAGTGAAGCGGGTTTTCAGGTATTTGCGTGGCACTAGTGATTATGGTTTGTGCTACCAAGGAAGACTAGGATTGGACAGAGTGTTGGATATTCATGGATTTGTTGATGCAGACGGGCTGGAGATCTGGATCAGAGAAGATCTACAAGTGGGTATGTGTTTAACCTATTTGGAGGTGCAGTCAGTTGGATGAGTAAGAAACAATCTGTAGTGGCACTATCAACTACAGAGCAAGAATACATGGCAGCCACTCATGCAAGCAAGGAAGCAGTTTGGTTGCAGAGATTGTGTTCAAGTATGGGGTTAGTACAGGGAGCTATAATGATAGACTGTGACAGCGAAAGTGCAATTTTCTTGGCAAAGAACCCTGCTTAGCATCCAAAGACAAAGAACATTAATGTTCAGTATCGCTTTGTAGGAATATGATAGAAGACAAAAAGGTGTTGCTGGTAAAGGTGGACACTTTGAAGAATACTGCAGATGCATTGACAAAATCTGTTAGCTCTGAGAAGTTCTCTTGGTGTAGAGAATAAATGGGTGTTTCAGGGCTGAAAAAATGACTAAGCTCTCCTGTGGCCCCCTATGGAAAGAAAACAACAAGTGGGAGATTGTTGGGTTGTGTTATATTCTTTCCACATAGTTAACAGGGGGCTTGAGGGGTACCGGTAACCCCACTTTATGGGGTCCGGGGCAGCGCCCCGGAAAATAAAATTTTGGTTTTGGACCCTATGTTAGGTTGGGCGGACTCACCTATGGTTTTGTGCATGATTTTCGCACATGTTTTTTGGACGCGATGGTTTTCGGTCCATGGTTTTGGACGTGATGGTTTTTCGGTCCATGGTATTGGATGCTTCGGCATGTATAAATATGTATTGTAACGTTGAAAGGAACATAATGAAAAATCTAGCTAGGAGTCCCGGTTTTGGGATCTAGTGGGAAATCTCTGTGTATATGTGTTTTATGTGTTATTCTCTCGCATTTTTATTTTTCATGTGATTTAGAATTCGTATGCAGGTAATTTCTGTATGGGGTTAAAACCTACAAGGAGATTAATAAGAATTGCAATTATTTCTATGGGATCCATGTGGTATGGAGTTTTAGTACAGTTTCCTCTTTTTTGATCATATCTTAATGTGTTTTTTATACATCTTTAATCATTTCATTTCTTCTAAGTGAATGCCTTCAAGTTGATAAGCAGAATTCATTACATCAGTGCTCTGCTTTCGGAAAACATTCACCATTTCATGTTTTCTGCAGTCTAGGAATGATCCATGGTTTTCACACGCACTTCTTAGCTTCTCACTAGTATAAAACATCTCACCTCATCAAGCCCTTGAGTGCTAAAGCCTATGCCTACCTTTCCCCATTGAACACCCTGCAATTCTGATCTAGTTCCCTTGACCTAAACTGTCCAGCTCCTCTTGATCCAACAAAACCCCTTCAAAATCCAATCAAAACTTCATGCTACTATACCTAGCCTAAAATCCTTTACTTGATCCAGTCATCTTGGCTGAGATCCTCACAGAGAGAGCCCTCTCCCGGCCTAGTAGCGCTAGCTACTTGGCTAAGCGTGGTTTGTGGTTACCCTGGTATTGCCTTCCTTCAGCCTGAGGTTCAATCCAGGTGATAACAAGTCATTTTCTTGTGTAATGAGGATGTATATATAAAAAATGGGGTAATCCTTCACCTCGCTTGTGACTCTTGGACTACCCTCATGATTTTTTGACTTCCATATAATTTTCAACTCTTACATGTATCTTTACATTCTATACATGTCCTTTGGACTTCCACTTTACAATATATTTTGAATAAGAATTTACATAACCCCAAAATGATGTGGCACATGATGACTCATGACATAACATGACATGACACTGATGACATGGCAATGTCAAGCCATTATTTTTTGTTTCTACTTTGTGTCTCCTTGAATATAGAACATGATCTCCTTTTACACCTCCATATGGCTAAAGATGAGGAGACTTTAGTGTTATTAGATCTTGAGTTGTTGTCACAAGTTGATATCCCTTTACTTCCCCCTCAATGATCAACTTGTATTTGCATCTACGTAGGTGTCTTCTAGCATGGTGTTCTCCTTCATCTCCTTCTTCATCATATTTTCATAGCTTGATAGAGTACCTGCATCTGCAATTCACTCATGACAAGCTAACATCAGTCTGATAAACCCCTAGTCTAAGATGTTACATGATGATCCCTTGACTAAGCTGGAAATAAGTCGTAGGCTAAGGGAGAGGGTCAGGGACTGCACAATTACAGCTCAGGCAGTCAAGGGTCGGGTTTGAGCCTTGACACTTTGCAATGTGAAGTCCAGGCTAGATTGGTCTTGAGGATTGTGTAGTTGATGGATTCAAGGAGTTAGGATAAGGGCTTGAGCACTGAGTTTTCCCATTGCATAGTGCTAGAAGGATAGGGAGGAAAAGTGCAATTGTGCAGTTCAGGAGATCAAGGCTAATGCTTGAGGACTGAGACTACACAATGTGCAGTTTAAGGCTGACTAGAGGGGTAGATTATGTAGTTTTGGAACTCAGGGGTTAGGCTTGAGCACTGATATTGCGCAATGTGCAATTCTAGGAGGAAGAAACTATGCATTGTGAAATGCTAAGAGAGAAGGTTGTTGCTTGATGGTTGAGACTTAACAATGTGCAGTTCAAGCTGGATGAAAGAGGCTAAATGGCTCAGTCGGGGAGTTTTCCCAATTTGACTAAGTCTTGGATCAATGGAAGTAATATGGGAAAAATCATGACTTTGAATATGATCAAACACTTATATCACTTAGCGATACAACATGGAACACATGAGCAACATCCTTTCCTCAATGTGACAACTTTACGATGACCTACACCAAGTGCGACACCAAAGATATACTTTGTGACAATCGTGACGACACTTGTGTGACAATGCTTGAAACTTTGGAAATGAGTGTGATACATGTTTACATGGTAATACCAACTCATTTACACAAAGGTTACCCCTTTAAACCACCAAAAATAGCTTTTGTGCATTGTGCGACACTCCACATGCTAAAATAGGACACTTTCATTTTCTTGTAAATGGGACAAGGACACTTAGAGAAAACACATGGAACAACTCTTAATGCTTACGATGACAAGAGGAAAAGTCACAGTAGGCTCTAAAATTTGGATGTAGGCCAAAAATTTTGAGGGTGTTGTAGTAGGGACAACACCAACCGCTCCAATAAAACGTTACCCTACCAAAGATCTTCCCATTGTTTGAATGCATGAATAATTGTCGATGTGACATTGAGTAGTTTATTCATAGAGGGGGACCCCTCTAGTTAGGAAGGCAATTTCCTAACGCAAAATTGGTTCAATGTTACCTATGGGTTTTCTTTCATAGTTAGTAAAATTATAGAGTGATAGCACAAGGTACAAGTTAACTTTGGTATCCCCTTATTTGAAGGCTAAATGGATGAAAAGTCTTAGGAGAAATGGTTAAAATTACTAGATGACTATTACTCTATCCAATTTTTTTCTATAATGAAATTATTACCTTTGCACTCTTGAAAGCCCTTCCCCATGTCAAATATTGGTGAGAAGCTTATTGGGAGAGATATAACAAGGATGAGTGTGATACATTCAAGGCATGAACCACTTGGGAAGCTTTTGTTCATTCCCTTAAGGATGAACTCTACCCTACAGGGAACAATGATGACTGATACATGAGATGGACAAACCTGTGAAAGAAGAGAAACCAGATAATGTTGGAGTACACCAATATTTTCCATACCTTGTGCTCAAATCTAGGTATTAGAGACCCTAAGTGGCACTTGGTTATAATGTAATGTACTCGTATACACAAGTACATTCGAACATATATGGATTTCTTGGGCATATCCTCACGGGGATTTTCTTTCAATATGCTATTAAATTGAGCATAAATTGAAGTAGAGGAACATGTAGGACTTTGGGTTTGCAAATCTACTGCAATAGAAGCCTAGAAAGGGTGGCTCAACCTTTAAAAATAAGGGATACAGTAAGGGGAGCCAACCTCGAGACAATCGGCTGGCCAAGTCACATGCAAAGAAGGATAATGGGAAGTCAAAAAAGGACACTAGAAAGTGGTGTGAGTTCCATAAAAGTACCTAGTGCAACATTGATCAATGTTGCTTGAAAAAATCATTGTTGGCATAGATTAATAAAAAGAAACAAATATAATTATATATATATATATATATATATATATATATATATATATATATATATATAAGATATATAGATATATATATTTGATTCAGAATAGGATGAAAGAAAGAGGATCAACAATGAAAAATGTAGTGCTACCATCACAACCCCAAAGATCGAATTAGAAGAGCTAGGGTGGTTGTTGAAAATAGTTAATTATTGAGAAGGGGGTGAATTTGTAATTATGTCCTTTTAAATGACAAATTTTAAATTATTTTAGTAGCCTTATATCTTTTTCTTTAATCAATTAGAAGATTTATATATGTGTTCATCATTTTAACACTTTCTTTTCTATATTGACAATATATATGAGTTCAACACTTAACAATAAATTCACAAGAATATATACAAACAATAGATGCAACACATTGAGACACTAGATATATGTGGAAACCCATAAAAGGAAAAACCACAGATTTTGTTTGTTGATGTAAAGGAAAGAATCCACTCCTTTTACACCAATTTTCTACAGGATTCTACCTATAGGAGGCTTCTACCCCGATTTTCTACTGCAAGCTACAAATTGCTTAGAGAATCCACTCCCTCTTTTATAGGCTCCAACATTCTCTTCATAAGGCTACTACGTGAAAGGATACAACAATCTCCTGATAAGATTACAAATTAACTTTATTGATTTACTTGGAATTTGCCTCTAATTTGTGTTGAAAATAGCAACAAGAAATGCTAAAAATAGCATTCAGAATATTCCTATTTTAATTTGTCCTTGAATTAAAATTGTGGATTAAATTCGAATATAGTCTCACCAGTTGCTTGAAAAATAATTAATTAATTCATCTTGAGTTAATTAGTTGGAGAAATTCAAGTTAGAAGTCTTTCTGAAGTCATGCAACAGTTATCCCTTAAATTAAGGATATTATCCCTTAATTAAGGAGATAAGGATGAGTTATAATTGAGTTATGTCCAGTTAAATTAGTTCCAAATAGTTTGAGGAACTAATTGTGAGTTCAGTCAGTTAATGCATGCATGCATCTAACTAGTGTACTCTAGATAACTAAAGATTCTCTCATAAATAACTAATGCATGTCTATTAAGAGAAAGACCCAGTTGAGATTAAAGACAGGGACAGGTTACTATCAAGTGCATGACTTTTCCTATAAAGGAAACTCATCCATGTAGAAGGAAGAAGGTTCCTTGAGGATTGCACAGTTTTACAGGGTGTGAGATCAATTTTACCCTCGATAACAGTAGGATCACCCAGGAGAAACAACACAAGGAAATAGCAGGCTTGGAGGGCAGAGGAGAAGGTTTGTGAGAAGCCTTTTTTTCATGTGAAGTTCCAGGAGGATTGTACTGGGAGCTAGCTAGTTGTGAGAGCTAAAGAGTTGTGTAATCTTGATGTATTTCCACATTGTATGATAATACAAATAGCAGGGTTTTTAGCTGAGGCTTTCCCTAGAATATTCTTCTGTGTTTCATGTGAATTGATTATGCTTCTGTTTATATGTGTTCTGCTTGATCTTGCTCAATGTTGGACACCTAATCCTCAATGGGTTAGTGTGGAAGCCGAATGGACAAAAGGAGTCCAAGAGACCTTGGGATGTGAATCCCAACGGCCACATAATGTACTATAAATGTATATCATTTGTCAATAAAAATTGTATTGCATGTTTTATCTTTCATATCTCTCTTGTTGTCCATGTGTGTTTAACATGGTATCAGAGCAGGCGATTGCCGGTCCTGCTCCAATTTGAGCCACTTGTTTTGTGGTATCTATATATATGTCAGTTCTGCGTTACCTGACATATCAGTTTTTGTAACTCCCTCCTGCATAGTCTACTCATATTCTACCCATGTCCTGCAGGCTGACATGTATGTCATATCCCTACGAAATTTTAGTCATGATTTAATATATTCGTTGTGTACCCTAGCCTGTGCCTGACAAATGAAACGTTGGATGTTATAGCCTGTGCCTGACAAATGAAACGTTGGACGTTATAGCTTGCGCCTGACAAATGAAACGTTGGACATTATAGCCTGTGCCTGAAAAATGAAACGTTTGACGTTATAACCTGCCTCTCGCGATCTTCGTCCTTTTCCATTTGGGTATCCATCTGCATAGAGCCCAATGCCGTAGCTATAGTCTAGACACAGATCTTCACATTTTGTTGTTACGAATCCCGATTTCTATTTCTGGCGAGATCTAGAGTTATTAGGTACCGTGGGGGATTTTCCGTTCTGCACCAACCCCTTTATAAATTCGCTAATTATCAAATTTCAGCTTCTTATGAAACTGTTGCTGTTGCTTCCACTGCTGCTGCTTCTCCAGAGCAGTTTAGGTTGTTTCCCATATTGGGTACCTCAGAGGATCCTTCACATTTGGACAATTTTACTCTCTTCGGACTCGTAAACTGCTCTTGACGCTCCTCATCCAAATATGGTCTGCTGTTCCTCAATCTTTTGAAATATATTCCAATCCCAACTGTCGTTGTCGCGTTAAAAGTCCAACATTCTGCACTTCTATGGTTGCTCCCCTATAGTCATTCATAGCAAACCAAGCCTGCATGGCCCCATGATTGATTTCATCTGTGACAATATGGAAGATGAGTTGTTCTGGATAATCGACATTCTGAACTATGGAGTTCACAATTACAAATGTAGCAAGCACATTATCAGAAAACACACAAAAGTGATATAATTTATTATCTGTGAGTTTAGGTGAATGATTTTGCTGATCCATGTATTTTTGTAGTTTATGATTTTTGGACCATTCCTTAGATAGAATTGTGCCAAAACAGTAAAGACCCTTGGGCACAGCTTCTGCATCCAATTGTCCAAATGTTGTACTTTGTATAGTTGCAGCATTTGCATGATCTTCCAGCGCTTGTATCTGAGCCTTCAATTTCATGATCATAGTAGCACTGTCATAGTGAAGCTCCTTAGCTTGATAAATCAACAATGAATTTGTCACTATAATGTGGAAGGGAAATGGAGCCATTGGGAGAAAGACAATGTGGAATAGCCTGAACTTTAGTATGAAGGATGCTTTACCAATTGGTTAATGCTCGAGTATTGACAATATTTTTGTGTGCAGCTTTATTGTTCCAAGGGAGTCGTGAAGACAACAAAACTTCAAAATCTCTAGCTGAATTGTTAGTAAGTTAATCATGTTGATGTGAATGTCACATCATCTGCACATGGAATGTCCACTGTTGGCATAACAAGCGTCTTCTTCACATTCTCGGGCTTTGGTGATCTATTTCGGTGGAGAGCATTCAATTATTCCATGGGAATATTGAACTTATAAGCACAGCCTGTGATGCATGCACTGTAACATTTCGCAGAGTTATCATCCTGCCTTAGAGAACGATCAATATAAGCACTCCATGGATGGTCCTTGTAGCAGATTTCATTGCAAAATTCTACACATGAAATTTGAGTAAGAGCGGCGTGCAGCTATTCCCGCAGGGTGACGTCCATTGTTGTGGAATCATCATGATCTTCTTCTTACCAGGAGGAGGGAAATTCTGCTGAAAATTCCCCCCACTCCTCACAGATTAACTCAGACACAAAAACAAGAATCGAAGATTCAATAAAGAGATACAATAGACATGGGTACGCTGTCACGTTGTCACACAGATATGTTGAGAAATTTCGGGTTGCCTGTGCTATATCTCTATTGGTAATGGTATTAGAAAGATGCCTTTATGGGTTTTAGGCATGAAAATTAGCATTGTATTCTAATTCAATCTTACAAAGAGAGATAATATGAAATGTGAAGCTACATGAGTGATTCTATCAGCAGGGTATAGATCCAATCAATTTGATAATAGATCTTGTCCATAGTAGGTTTGATCAAGTGGATGCATCGTGACATGGTGCATGAAAATTGATTTCATTGAGACATAGAGGAAAAGGTGTTATGGAAAAGAGGCAAATAAGAGTGAATGTAGCCGAGACAAAGCCTGCCAGTTTTTGATTGTTGAAGCGTGGGCCTTTTGCTACACTGCTTTACTTGAAGCTTGCTTTCAGCTTAGCTTTTCCTTTAATCACTAGTTCTTGTACTACAATTTTAGCCGGCAAGGATATTTGCTATCCTCTTGATAGAACAAGAAGTTGTTCAATAGATGAATAATTTTTTTGTATGATTGTTGTTGTGTACTTACAATTGTTCAGAAGATTCTATGCTGGTTGGTCTATTGGTATTTTGGGTCAGTTTCTACCATACCAGAATGAGTTTGTCACAATTTGGATGCCATTTAGAGACTGTTTGTGTGGCTGCATATTCTTCTCACTAGCTGATACTGAAGTGTTGATATACGTTGAAAAGTGAACGAGTATTTGAAGGATCCAAGCAAGTTTGCAGTTGTTGCTGCTCTAGTGTAGCACTGTATTCAAAACTCATTATAGTGCATTGATTTCTTGATTCCATTGTTGCATAAAGAGTTTGGTGAGCTTATTGTAATCTTTTATGTTGCACTGTGATCATTTGTTGACATTTATAAAGGATATTGCAGTGACATTGAATTGTGAGTGATTGTTGCTTCTTCTTCATTGGTTGATAGTTGTGATCAGTTTCTTTAACGTATAAGATAATGAAGAAAATGACTAGACTTGATAATGCATTAGAGTTGTTAAATACCCTGATACATTCCACTGTTGATGAGATGGTTAAGATCAACAAAACCTCTCTATTCAATATTAAAATATGTCTACAAAATGCACAAGAGAATATTGAGTTTTTGCATCTTGAGACAAAGCTACAACAGGAAGAATTACAGCATTGGAGTCATCATTCTGAACCTGTTTCTGTTCAGAACAATGAAAAAAACTCCCATAAACAGCGAGACCATATTGTTGAAGTTCATTCAGATCTAGTGCCCAATAAAGCAGCAGTTGTACATGCAGATGCAGAAACTCAGTCTACACTTCCAAAGCCCATCATTAGACCTTGGGAACAACTTGTCCACAACAAGCACAAAACTGGTCTTGGATATGACAAGGACTTGTCCTTTCATATTCCAGACTATGCCAAGCCCATTCAGTTTCGGAGTGCTGGATTTATTCATAACAGTTCACTTGCTCCTCATGATAGTTCAGCGTCAGCTGTTTCAGACTCTGCCCCTCTTCCACAACAACAACAATAACAAATCATGAAATGCCAACACTGTGACCGAGTTGGCCATATGAAAGATCACTGTTTTGATCTTCATCCATGTAAGCACTGTCATAAAACCAGTCATTCTTCACACAGATGCTTCATAAACAAACATCCTGCAAGAACAAAGATTCATCTTGGATGGATCGCTTCTTGGCAATGGGCATCAACA
>APFE030555486.1:58722-92470 GCA_000404065.3 Pinus taeda | reverse complement strand
GACAAAAGGAGTCCAAGAGACCTTGGGATGTGAATCCCAACGGTCACATAATGTACTATAAATGTATATCATTTGTCAATAAAAATTGTATTGCATGTTTTATCTTTCATATCTCTTGTTGTCCATGTGTGTTTAACACTCAAATCCTTAAGCTTCTGCAAGTTTGATAGTAGAAATAGATTATAGTATTTTTCTTTGGTATATTGCATTATCGAGTTAATCTACAGTCAAAATTTCTACATGGTATCGGAGCTAGCTGATGTATAGAGAAATTTTCACATGGTAGCAGAGCTGAGTTTATCAGAGTTGTGAACAATGTATGGAGAAGAGAATTTGAAGGTTGAAGTTCGGGGTTGCAGGTGCAAATTGAATTCTTATCATACTTCAAGGTTGGCCAATGGCGTTCTATGGTTGGAGACTCGAGTATGCCTTGGAAGGTAGCTCGAATTACATAGCATGGAAAGATCACATGGAGGTTGTGTTAGAAGACAACGGCTTGAAAGGTTCCTTTATGATCAAGAAATCCCAAAGTCAGGTTTAACTAATGCACAAGAGTTGGCTGAGTGGATGAAGTGTGAGGTGAAGGTGAGATAGATCATCCTTGAGGGAGTTTGAGACCATATTGTCTAAAGTCTCCATGGGAAGGATACTCCATATTCAATGTGGAAGACATTGAAGTGCCTCTACCAAAACAGTGGCGACCAAAGGAAACTAGCACTCAAGGATAAGCTTCAAAGTATCAAGATGGAGAACTGTGATAATATTTCCACATATCTGAACAAGCTCACCACTTGCAAAGATGAGCTTAGCAATGTGGGAATAACTATTTCTGATGATGATATGGTGAGCCTTGCTCTCCTTGGCCTTCCAAAGAATTAGAATAGATACCAGGACTCTGTGAATGGAAGGGAGAAACTGTCAGATTGGGAACAACTGTGGTTAGATCTCATGCAGGAGGAGATCAGGAGGAGCACTAGATATGGTTCTTCATCCAAGGATGATGATGAAGAAAATCTAGCCTTCGCAAGTAAGGCAAGGAAAGGGAAGGAGAAGGATTCTCATTCCAAATCGAATTCTTCTCATGGAGGGAAGAAGGTTGACAAGTCTAAAATGAGATGCTTTAATTTTCACGAGATGGGTCATTATGCGACTAATTTCCCATCAAATAAGTCCAAGAAGGGATCCTCAGAAGGATCTGAAGGTGAGGCATTAGCCTCTCAGTTCGAGATGGACTTCACCCTCATCGCATGCATGGTGTCATTGATGATGGGTTGTGGTTGGTTTCTTGACAGTGAAGCCTCATTCCACATGATCGGCGATAAAAGTTTATTCAATACCTTGGAGGAGAAAGACCTCAAGATGCGCATAGAGATGGGTGACGATGAAAAGTATAGTGTTTCAGGAGTGGGCACGATTGCTTTTCAAAGGGAGCATGGAGCTCTTATCACCTTGACAGATGTGAAATATGTGCCTAGACTAAAGAAGAATTTGGTATCGATCACGATGTTGGAGGACAAAGGCTACGATGTTGTCTTCAGTAAAGGAAATGTTTTCCTTAGACACATCACCATGGGACATGTGAAACAGATCGGTTCATGAGTGAAGAACTTATATGATCTTGAGGTTCAAGATGCATGCAAAGCCTTGAGGAGCAAGGAAAATGTTAGAGACTTGGTGGTTGAGAGGGAGAGTGACAATTATGGAGGAGCCACAATTAGAGTCAGCAGAGGGATCACATGCAGCCATACCTCCAGGTGTGAGGTGGGGCAATGTGAAGTGATAGTCCCAAGAAGGCTAAAATTGGGCAAGGCCCATTGAAAGGTTTTATCTCATGGATCGTACCTCGCTACGGGAGCCCAAAGTACATAGTAGCGGGAGGAATCAGTGGGATTGATACAGTCAGAGATTAAAGTGACAAAGACTAGAGCAGTCAGATACTAAAGAGTGCAGAGAAGGATTGACAACAATGTAGAAAGATAGAGCTAGCCGAAGAGCAAAGTTTTCAGTTGATAGAGGCAATGGCATTCAAAGACTTTGATGACAGATGCATCATACTAATTCAGGTTGGACGTTTTTTGTTTCTGGAGTTGCTAGAGCAACAACACTAGAGATAAGTGTTGCATGTTGAACATTCCAAAGGTTCAGGATCGGGATCGAGTTGAATTCCTTTCTTGTTGAGAGGGAGTCTTGAGAATAGCAACAAGAAATGATAAAAATAGCTTTCAAAATATTCCAATTTTAATTTGTCCTTGAATTAAAATTGTGAATTAAATTTGAATTTAGTCTCACCGGCTGCTTGAAAATAATTAATTAATTCATCTTGACTTAATTAGTTGGAGAAATTCAAGTTAGAAGTCTTTCTGAAGTCATGCCATAGTTATTTCTTAAATTAAGGAGATAAGGATGAGTTATAATTGAGTTATGTCCAGTTAAATTAGTTCCAAATAGTTTGAGGAACTAATTGTGAGTTCAATTGGTTAATGCATGCATGCATCCAACTAGTGTACTCTAGATAACTGAAGATTATCTCATAAATAACTCATGCATGTCTATTCAGAGAGAGACCTAGTTGAGATTAAAGACAGGGAAAAGTTACTATCAATTGCATGAGTTTTCCTATAAAGGAAACTCATCCATGCAGAAGGAAGAAGGTTCCTTGAGGATTGCATAGTTTTCCAGGGTGTGAGATCAGTGTTACACTTGGTAATAGTAGGATCACCCAAGAGAAACAGCCAAGGAAATAGGAGGCTTGGAGGGCAGAGGAGAAGGTTTGTGAGAAGCCTTGTTTGCCTGTGAGCTTTCAGGAGGAATGTACTGAGAGCTGGCTAGCTGTGACAGCTAAAGTTTCATGTGATCTTGATGTGTTTCCACCTTGTATGATAATACAAATAGTGGGGTTTTTAGCTGAGGCTTTCCCTAGAGTATTCTTATGTGTTTCATGTGCATTGATTCTACATCTGGTTATATGTGTTCTGCTTATCTTGCTCAAATATTTAAGCTTCCGCAAGTTTGATAGTAGAAGTAGATTATGGTATTTTTCTTTGGTATATCGCATTATCAAGTTAATCTACAGTCAAAATTTCTACATGGTATCGGAGCTAGCTTATCTATAGAGAAATTTCTACAATTTGAACTTTGTTTCTATCCTATATTTAGCTATTCGTATCCTCTTCTCCTCTTCCTCAATTATCCTTTACTTCTACTCCTCTTCCTCTTTCTCTCTTTATCAAGCAATGCATGAACTTGTTCTCACATAAATTTGAACTCACTGCCAACTCTGTCATTCAAAACACATCTTTTTATATACATAACTTGCTCATTGTTTGTATTCCAATGCAAGAATCTGAAGTGAAGGGTTTCTTCTTTGTATTTCATGGCTCTTTGTGGTTTAGCTCTTCATTTTTTAATTTGAAGATCAAGTCAAGGCAAATAATATTTGACAAACCAAGATAATACAAGCCAACAATAATGATTGCACTATATGGATGGGAAATGTAAATTTAACACATATTATTACACTCTATAGTGCTTTCTTGCAAATGTAAACTCAACATATATCATACTGAAAGTTGATAATAACATTTATATTCAATGGAAATTAAAAAGTTCTCCAATTCCGATTTATTCACTTGTATTATCCAAGTTTATATACTTCTAATATAAATTTAAACATTTCTTATTCTTATATTGCACTTCAATGCCAACATTACCAATAATAGCTTGAAGAGGGGGGGCACATATTCCATTCATAAATGTGGGTGAAGGGAACCCCACTACATTTCATTGTTGATATTAAGATCTAGAAGAACTTGATCTCAGTTGAGATCATCAAGAGATTGACTCTATTGATAGTGCCACACCCCTAGTCATACATCATTGGTTGGTTGAGCCATGGGTGAGATATCCATGTTAGCCAACAATTTCCCCTGTCCTATGGCATCAAACCCTTCAAATTTGAGTTATTATTTGATGTCGACCCACTTGATGTTTGTGATGTTCTTTTAGGATAACCTTATATGTGGAAATTTCATTATGTTTATGGATCATGTCCTCTTAGTGTCATTTTTACTCTAGGAGGTTATCTCTAGAGGGTACCGGAGGTAGTTCCAATTATTGCAATTTCATTGATCTCAACAAAACAATGTTGAAAGGTAATATATCATACTGCAAAGTTTGTCCTCTTCATGGTTCAGCCAAAAGATGAAAGGAAGGTCATTATTTCCACCACAACCTCAACATGGGTTCTCTGCTCCCAACAAAAGCGAGTGGACAAGATTCTAGAAACATACATAAATATTTTAGCTCCACCTGTCAGGGTGCCTCTACATTGCAAGGTCAAACACTCAATTGACTTGATACCTAGTGCTCCTTTACCTGATGTCCCAATATATAAATGCTTTCTCTTTAGGGAAAAAGGAAATAAAACTTTAGATGCATGATATCATCCGAAAGGGCCACATTCTAATGAGCTCCTCACCTTGTGAGAATCCAATTGTGTTGGTCTAGAAGAAGGATGGGGTATGGAGACTTTATATTGATTTCCCTGAACAAAACCATTTTCAAGAAAAAATACATGATCCCTTGAATTTATGATATTCTTGATTAGATTAAGGGTTCCAATTTATTTTTTAAGATTGATCTGAAGTCAACTACCACCTAGTTCCAATTAAAACTATTGATGTATTGAAGACAACCTTAAAATCTGAAAAAGGTCTTTTTGAGTGGTTGGACATGCCCTTTGATTTGAATAATGGTCCAACAAAATTTTTAAGGATGATGGATGATATCCTGGGGAAATTCACAATCTCTTTTGTGGTTGTATATATGGATACCATCCTCATCTTTAGCAGAACTTAGGTATAACATTTGTAATACATTTAGTAGGTTTGAAGCACCCTGTGATAACAAAATTTATATGTCAATCTAGATAAATGCTCATTTGGCATATAAAGAATACAATATATGGGATACATCATGGATGAACATGGTGTGCATGTGGACCCAACCAAGGTCCAAGACATTTAGGTTTGCCTAGCCTCAATGACTCTAACAGATCTCCATAGCTTCTTGGGCCTTGCTAACTTCTACTGAAGATTCATGTTGGGGTTCTCTCATATCACTTGGCCCATAATTCAAGTGACCAATGGTGCAACTAAAGCAATGTTTTTGTGATTTGAGTCACAACATAATGCATTCGAGGATTTAAAACACTACCTTTGCTTCACAACGACCCTCACCCTACCAGACTTGCAACATCTATTTGAGGTTGAGACATACGCTTACAAATATGTTATTGATGCACTTCTCACTTAGCAAGGACATTTGGTGGCCTATCATAGTGAAATACTCTTTGATATAGTTCAAAGATACCCCACCTATGGCAAGGAGATGTACTCCAGGCTATTGATGCAGTCCTCACTCAACAAACATCTAGTGGCCTCTCACAGTTAAACACTCTAATATTGTTCGAAGATACCTCACCTATTACAAGGAGATGTAATACATCATGAAGGAATTCCAATAGTGGAATCATTATATTTTTGGTAAGGAAACAATCATTCACACTAATCATAGGCCTTTGTAACTCATGTAGACATAAATAAAGTTAGGAAATGCTCACCATTAGAAATGGTCCACATGCCTGCCACAATTCCATTAAAACATAAAACATGAGGGAAACACCAACCATGTTACAAAATACCTCATCTGGACCCTAGTTATGGAACTAACCATAGTTCTTAACTCTTGTGGGAATGAAAAATTTGAGTGGCAATAATTATACAATAGTGACTTCGACTTCATTACCACATACGATATATTAATCGTAGGCAAACAACTTCCATAATTCCACCTCTAGGATGCACTCTTATGTTACCTGGGCCACCTTTGTGTTCCTTCAAGTGAGCGTGGGAAGTTGATTTGGGGAGGAAATTATAGTCGGGTGGCAGGGAATTTTGGTGTGGAGAATATAGTAGTAATACTTCATAAGTATTTATATCATCCAAATCTTCGATGGGATGTTCATTAGTATATCAACTCATGCACTGCATATGACATTTCTAATCAAACTATCAAGAAGTAGGGGTTATACACTCCTCTAGATACACCAGACAAGCCCTCAAAGCCAATTTCCATGGATTACATGTTAGGTTTTCCCTCCACCAAGCATGGTAACAATTGTGTGTTTGTGGTTGTTGATTGGTTCCCTAAGATGGCCATTTTGGCACCATTAAATAAGAGTATGATAGTTGAACCCACTATTAAAATCCTCTTTGAGCATGTTTGGGTTCATTTTGGGCTACCTTGGACCATTATTTCAAATAGGGACAACAAGGTCCTAAGTACATTATGGTCTAGTGTATGGTTTCTAATGGTTACCAAGTTGACCAAAGCGAATTCCTTTCATCCCAAAAAAAATGGACAAATATAAGTGGCTAATAATATGATTTTGCATATCTTGTGCATGTAAAACTCCAAACATCCATGTACATGGGATGGAATCCTTCCGTATATTCAATATAGATATGACAGAGCGCTCCACAACTCTATTGGCCATAATCATTTTTAGGTGTGTTTGGGGTCCCAACCATTGTCCCCAATTGATGTAGCTATGCACATTGCATCTTCACTAGTAGAGTCCTTCCATGCTTAGGTAAAGGAAGATAGAGTATTCGAATTTGTTAAATATATCCAACACCTCCAATGACATGTTCATGATATCTTGTAGAAATCCAATGATAAGTACAAGTAGCAACATGGCCAACATAGGGTTGCAAACTTGCACATATGTTTCAAGTTGGAGACAAGGTGTGGTTGCATTTATAGAAAGAGTGCCTCATAGACCACCATAGCAAGCTTAAACCACTTCGATATGGGCCTTACACAATTACAATGGTTGTGGGTGAATTGAGTATTCCCACTTTCCTTAGCTTGCACCTAGTATTTAGTGTGGAGATATTTTGACCATATTTTCCACCTTTGTTGGACACCCCAGATGTATTGGAGTAATTGGACCCCAACAAAATCAATCCTGGTTATAGTACATAGGTTATAATGGATTAGATCATGGACACCAAGACAAAGGATACCTGTCAAAAATACACTTCTTCACAAAGGAAAGTGGCTCACTAGGAGCAAAATTCAACAAAAGTTTCCCCATTTGATGAGATAATTTGTCTCAATGGATACCATTACTTCTTGAAAGGGGAGGAATATTATATATGGATATTGGTGGTCACCCACCTCTTCCATTGACTCAACGATTCTCTACCTTCTTCACAATTTTTCCATGGTTTTTGGGTTTTAAACTTTTAAGACTGTTCTAAGGCCCTAAATGATGTTTTTTGGCAATTCAAGGGCTGGGGGTTTCCATAAAATTCCCTAGCCCTAGCCAAAAGTTGTGCTCCTTAGATATTCCTTTCCAAAAAGTTGTTGTGTGCCTCAAACAGAGAGTGTATACAAAAGTTGTGTCCCTTGGCAATTGATGTATCGACTAACCACCCAAAGGCGAGTGCAAATCTTTTAGCACTTCATCTTCTAGGAGTAGGCTTTTGGACCTCTAGGGTTCTTTCTTTATGTTAAAAAGCAGTTATTTCGACCTCTTGTAACAACTTTGGAGAATGCATGTAGCGGCAATCTCTCCCTTAAGAGATAACTACCATCATTCTAGTCGACTTGTGTTTTACAATATTTTGCTATTTTGTTTATCAATATAAGTTGGGTGTTAAACAATGTAACCAACTTAACAAGAACTATAATATCAAAATGGGAAAACTAGCCCAAAAAACCCGTATTTTTGTGCAAAAAACATGAAAAATGCTCTAAAATCGAAAAGTGGTGATGTTGCATCACCCTTTTTTAAGGTTAAAATTCTAAGATTTTTCAACCATGTCATTAAACACGAGATCATCAATCATGGAAAACCTTAAAATTCCAATAATTTCCAACCAAAGATCAAATAGCATGATTTAAAAAAAAACTTTAAATTATGACATTTTTAATCATGGAATTAAAATAAAATATCACAACTACTAGAAGTCTTAAAATTTCAATATTTTTCAACCATGACATTATGATCCAAATATCATCACTATTTTTTTTTCTTCTTAAAAATCAACACCTAAATCAAAGATTTATTCTACTTTGAGAAAAAAAAATTAAAGGCTAAAGATATAGCTCTTTTAAGATCTTAGCCTCAAACAACTTGACCCATTTTCAATTGGACCACTAAAATTGCTATTATAATATATATATATATATATATATATATATATATATATATATATATATATATATATATATATATATATTAACACAAGATCATGAAAAAATACACTTTAAGAAAATAGAATGATGCAACCCAAAATTTTTGAATTTCTCAATTGAAAAATGGAAATTTGAATGTATAAAATGCTCATCATTTAATAAAAGAGTTTGAAAAAAAAAAAAATTGTCTTTATATATAATTCATTTATTTATTATTTTTTGGTAAGCTTTGTCAAAGATTTCCCATTAAGGAAAAAAGAGTTTACATGGCTAATTGATCAGACTTTCCAAAAGAAAGACCCTAGGAGGCAGTAACTACGACCATGGGTACACAACAGACTCCATAACTGTTATTGAGATCTAGGAACAAAATTCTAAATTATGTAAGAGAAAAAGCTTCAATTACATACAGACTAGGATTGAGTATTGTTACCTTGAGATTTTACATAGTATAAAAACATTAAAAACTAGAAAAATATAAAGCTAAGCCTGCTAGTGATATGCCAACATAATGAAAACCATGAAAGTACATCCATAACACACCTAGGAACAAACTAAGTCAGGAGGTGTTGTGTCGAACTACGTTTGGAGGGAGAGAACCAAAATCAAACTTTGTGCTATAATGTTGTGCCAAGGACCCACTGTGAGGATGAGAGCAAAAATACTAAGCAGAAACTATCAATCAAAAATGATGTCCAAAGATAGTGGAGAGGAGTTTTGCAAGTGAGAGTTTTGAATAGAAGCATTAATAATCGTTGGTGCTTCCTATTGCTCATCAGACTCTATGCTGGAATCTGAAACCACAAACCCCTCAAC
The DNA here is from genome assembly GCA_000404065.3 of Pinus taeda. Taxonomy (NCBI): domain Eukaryota; kingdom Viridiplantae; phylum Streptophyta; class Pinopsida; order Pinales; family Pinaceae; genus Pinus; species Pinus taeda. The sequence continues at coordinate 83,389 of APFE030555486.1, read as the reverse complement.
CTTTTACAGCACCATTTGCCACTCTTGGTAGATCTGATGCTCTGATTATGGCCTAGGGAAACCCTTCCTTCCAAACTTGGAGAGCCTTAACCTTGTTATTGAGTCAGTACTCCTATGATTGGTTACCTCTTCCAATCATATGGGGAGTTTTCTTATGCCTCCTACATGACAAACTTATCATATGTTACCATATAGTCACAGTTGAGTCGTGCTTTTGTTCAAGGGAAGTAAACCTGAGTCGCCTTTCTGCGGTGTCTCTTGACTTATTTTTTAGTCTGACATCCATAGTTGTCAACGTCATGTTCGTTATCACATCAGTTTTATTGGTCCTTTTCTCGTGCCAGTTTGAGAAGGTATCCATTGACTTCTTGTTGATGGCTCTTGCTCTTATCAACTGCGACAAATTTCTCTGAGGGCAAATCTATAGTCGTGCCCTGGCCCTATTTTCATTATTGATAGGTCACCTTGTGCTCAGTATCGATTAGTATCATGGGTCTTTGACTGAGTGGTTTCCCTTGTGTTCAAAATCAGCTTTCATTATCACACATTGGGATTTGTTCAGTTCCTTGGTTTCTATTTGACCCTATTGGTTGATTCCTCGCCTTTGTGTCAGCTTTCATTATTGGTTGGTTCAGAGGGTTTCTATCCAACACTAGCCACATCTTGTGTACGCTAGAAATGTGCTTCAGTTGGTTTACTACATCTTTTGTTCATCTAATTCCTTCCACATTATTGGCCTACGGGTTACACTTGCACTAGATTGATGAAGGATGCCTTAATGCCTTCCTTCTAGCGGATCTTTTCCCATCGACTTCAACTCATTTCTTTGGGAAAGAGATCTAGAGTCCATTTGGCAGTACATTAGGGTTTACAGTGATCAGTGGGATTCCTTCGCTATCGATAGTGGGAAAACATCATTGTCTCCTAATTGATAGGTTCTTGGTAGTGTTCGACTACAGATCATTTATTCACACTTGTTAGATTGTACTAGGTACCTTGACTCTCATCATTATTATCAGTGAGTAACCTCGTGTTTGTTAACAATATACATTAATGATCGGTAATCAAATGATTTCTCACATGGTCAACTTCAAATCATTCATTCCCATTGTGTAGAAATGTACCACGACAATCGGTGAAGACCTCAGGTTTGCATCAGCATGTCTTGGTTCACTTGTCAGTTGTTCATGTTTCTTCTGGTTGACATCATCCACCTTATATGTTGTAGTTCCTTACAGCGACATCTTATATGCTAGCAACCAAGTTGCAGTGTAGTACCATTTATTCCATCATGTTCACTTGGTACTATTTGGATCGATTTCTTGACTTCAATGATTAGTTTCATACTATAGCATCATTGATCATCTCTTTATATGTGATATTCAAACATGTACTTTCTTGATTGTGATCAGATGATCCAATGTATTTGAAGTTCCATTATACTTGTATGCATATTGAATCCACTTTTGTACTTGACATGCATATTTGCTTTAATATTTCTGAGCATGGGTATGCCCACCTTAGATAGTAGTTTCTTTTTTATCTCTTTTGTTGGCTTGGCAGGCTGAATTCTGGTGAACTCCTCCTTGGTCTTGGCATGATTCCTTCTATACACTTAATACATTTTGGCCATCATGTACCCCTTTTGACCTCATATATTAGGGGGCATCTGTTATAGCACCATTTGCCACTCTTGGTAGATTTGATGCTCTGATTATGGCCTAGGGAAACCCTTCTTTCCAGACATGGTCCAAAATCTAAAAAACAATGTTTTATTCCCTATACGCTACTTTTCCCTATGATAAAAGCGTGTATACACGGGTCAGCTTATAGCCAACCCACGTACATATGTTAAAACACTTAAAAAAAAAAAAAAAAAAAATCCTTAATTTCGAGCGAATTTCACAGGTTTTACCTATTACTCACCTTCTATTGCTCGTGGCCCAACTATTTTCCAACTGAAAAAGCTAATTTGGAGAAGTATAAATAAACCTCCATGGGAAGGCCTTAAAAGAGCAGAGAGGAGATATTGATACTATAGTGATATTATCCCTAATCGAGTCTGACGAATCCCTCTGCCTCCTGCACTCCCTAAAGCTTCAGGAAACACTTGTTTCCTTGTTATAGATAGCCTTCATCTTGCTAGAGATATCCTTGTATTGGTGATGGAGGAAGATTGTTGAAGGTCGGGAAAGGATGGATCTGGAGGACAGTTCCGCTTGGAGCCGGAGAAGGACTCAAGTCGTATTTCTCCACTTTACTTGTAGCTAACTTCAATAAAAGGAATGTTGTTTTGTTTACGATATTAAATATGTTTATGCATAAAATTATGTTGTAATTCGTTTATGAATTTTATATTGATGTATAATCGGTCATTCATTTATGTGATTTAAGGTTCATGTCATGAACATGCTTTATGTTTCTACTGTTGTATATGTTCCATTTGAATAATTTTTAGGTTTCAATAACATTAGGAGAAGCTGAGTATTTTCACCCTACAGGATCTACCCAAACGTAGGACATTCAAGTAAGGGCACTCCTACACAGTTCAATATAATAAGCATTTAGGTTGATTTCTTGATCATTTCTTGTTGTGGTTTTCCCTCTACGCTGTTGAGGTTCTCAACCCAAGCCCTACGGTGGTCTCACCCGCAACACTACCCTCATTAGTCTAGCCATTATGTTGTCCAAATTGTAGCGAATGTTGCATAACATTCACTTGAGATCCTCTTCACCTGAAAAGAGTTTGTAGTTCTCTACCTACTTTTCATAGATGATCATATGGAGGAAAGTATCTAATTATCTATTGAGAGAGATGGAGTTGAGAAATTGAATCCTTTACTTCCTAAATTTTCCTGATTCCAAGATCCGATAAAGGCTATTGCCTCCAATATTAGAGTCAGAAAAGTAGAGATGGTTAGAGAAATCCTTCGCTTCAAAATGGTGAAATCCGTTCCTTACTTTAGGAGGAACTGAATCAAAGTGGTTCTTCATTGACTCCCAACCAAATAGGAATCATCAACGAGAGGAAGAGGAGTCGGGTGCACCATGATGACGACTAGGTCTTTGACATTAAGGCATAATAGCAAAGGGGAAGAGATGATGGGGCAACTAACTTAACATGAAGGGCATGCACAATTATCTAGGTTTAGCATTATGTGTTCAACAAGCACCCAAAGGATGAGGACTTCATCTAGAATATAAAGAGTAAAGGAGTAGAGAAGAGATGGACTCAATTTGAACAAACACACAAGGTGTACCTCCAACCTATAAACCACAACCTATGAGGCGTTGAGCCATTCAATACCAAATACCCGAAGACTGGCTATGTGACTCGAGGATCGTGTAACAATATTAAAACCAAACTGAGAAGGTGTCGAAGTGCCAAAATCCACAAACTATTACCAGGTAGTGAAAATAAATTCCAACAGTATCTGAGACTTGATTTGACGAAGACAATAATATGACCACCAATTCAAAACAGGGACTGACACCCATATTGTGTAAGAAAAGCACAAAGAACATTGAAGAATAGTTAAATTCTTGGGATTATAAAGAAGAATCTACAAGGCGTTAAGTTGAAAACATGAACAAAACTTGTAAGAGGAAAGGTAAGAGTGCAACGACAAACCTCCCGTGTGCCTAAAACATACCCACCAACAAACCATCCAAAATGAACAAGAACCACACGACAATTTGAGACCTTTTTTCACATTATGAAGTGCATAGGAGAAGTGAATGTATTCTGAATTCATGAAGGGACAAATGTACACCACGACACATTGTTTAACAAGCACAAAGAACCCATCAATGATACACTCATGAATGAGCTTTGTGAGCACTATGTCAGGATCTCCACCACCCTCAGCCAATCCACCATGAAAGAGTGTTTCCATTACAACTGGTGATGTCTATGAAGGAAGAGAAAAAGGAATGTCGTACTCCACAAAACTTGCAACCACTGTCCTGCATTTATTCCAACAAGACCTAGGTAGGTAAGCCTTAAACGAAGAAATAAGAATATGCCACACAAGGACGAGGATATGACAAATGGAGGGCTTGGCTCTCACTCCTAGACCAACCAACTTGTGCGTCATTCCACAATTGAGTATGTTAATCATTCTCTATGAAGGGGCTATGACGAGGACAGCCGCCCCCATTGGGGAAATTCATTTTAAAATTAGTAACAATTTCTTATTGTGTTTAAATATAAAAATTAGTATCAATTTCTTATGGTGTTTAAATATAAAAGTTAATAACAATTTCTTGTTGTGCTTAAATAGAGTGCTTTTTAAAAATAAGGGGGAGGTTGGTTACCCACAATTTCTTAATTTAATTATTAGTTTTTATTCAAGCTATTATGATATAGAGGTGTAGTTAATTTCTAGTTTAGATCTATCTTATTTTAGATATATTTAGTGCTTCAAAGGGATTAAATTTTTTTGAGGTGTTTCTTGAAGTGCAACCTCTTTAGATTTTAGAGTGAAAGAGATTTTATCTCTCGACACTTAGTAGATATGAATTGGATAAATCTATTGTATTTATTATTAGTTTTATTCAAGCTTTTGATATTTGTGCATAAATTGTTTCATTTTATATTTTATACAGAATTTATAAAATTCTTTAATATATATATATATATATTTATATATCCAAAAATGGTTTAATTTTTTTATTGGTTTAAAATGTCCAACATATTCACATATGTAGTTAGCTAGTAATTGAATTTAAAGTGGTAAATTAACTCTTCTACATATTCTTTAACTCATTTTACTTTTATTTTTTTCCAAAGAAAAACAAAGTATTTTTTATTATGTAAGCACATTGCATTTTGTAGACACACCATGTGTGTATGTAGACTTGAGCAGTACAGGTTTTATATAGGAGGCAAACAGATGTCAAAAAGGTTATGGGTGAGAAACAATATGGACAACAAACCCAAACACAGAGCAGAGAAAATCATTAAAAAATAAGATAGGCGGACCCAAAAGTAGAACCTACAACACGCAAGCTCACAAAATCCCACAAGGGAGAAAAATCAACACAAAAATAATTGGGCCATCACTGCACAACAAATCATAAAATACAAGAAGACTCAGTAAGAACCCCACGTGACAACAAGTGGCAAATCTCAGGGTAGAAAACCCAATATCAAGAGAAAATAAACTAAAAAAGCAAGGTACAAACCACCCTGAAAGCTCAAAAATGTGACCCAAAACCAGGTTGTTGAAAAGAAATGCACTAGGCCACAAAGCCAAACGAGAACCCACAAAGAAGAGCGGACCTGTGACAACGACGACGCCAATGAAGTTGAGAAGCCATTGCAAATATGTATGTCTGCCTACAACAAACAAAATCCACCGCAGAAAGCCTATTCCAAGTGACAATGACTAACCCTGGTAGGAAAAGGCACGAGAAAGAGCCAAGTAGCTATGCCCCCTTAACCATACCCACACACGATTAGGCAATGACGTGACGACATCCATGAGCTAGAATCATAACCTACAAGAAAAAAGATACACGACAAAGAAGAGAATGGGAGACACGAACTAGGGTCGGAGCAGCTAGGATTAGCCACCCCAACCCCACGCTTTCAACTCCCTCCAACTCATTTTACTATTATTGTTTTAAATAGGCTACATTAGAGAAGAATATCATGGGATAAAAATACCATGGAAAAACTATGTTGGGTTAAAAATACCATGGGAAAAACTATGTTGAGTCCTAAAGCCACTAATGTTTACATGACATACAACATCTCTTCTATACTAAGTTGGAGAGCGCTTCTAGGCACAATTAGATGTTCTTATATTTTTTGAATTTTGGTGATACAACTTTAAATAAAATTATAATCTCATGTTATTTAAAATGTATATTTTCAATATATAATTTAATTTAACACAGTGATAAACTTTTAAAACACTTCAATTTTACAAACTACACAACAACTATACAATAACAAAAATGATTCAAACACTTTTAATAAAATAATATAGCCCTTACTTAATAATATTTGTTTTTAATATATTAATAAATTAATATCATAATTTAAATATTATTGTTACTTGAAATTATGGTCTTTACATTGCTATCTATTTAAGCCTTTGCCATAATATGCCTCTTCATCTAGTACTGATGATGAATCACAGTGTTGGTTGAAATGTAATTCCTACTAAAAAAATTTTACTTTTCTTAATTCAATATAGATCTTCTTTTATATAATTCCTACTAAAAAAATTTTACTTTTCTTAATTCAATATAAATCACAAAAACAGAAAAATTTACAAATCACAAAAGCTAAAAACAAAACTATAAGCAATCTATAAAAAAAAAAAAAAAATTACACTAAAACATCTCAAAACTTATATTTAATATTTACCACATGATCAATTTACTTATATTTTGACATTTACCACATAATCTCAATCATTTTATTTCATTCAACCCTCTATTCAACCTAGAAGGTAACATCTCAAAACTTATATTTAATATTTACCACATGATCAAGTTACTTATATTTGACATTTACCACATAATCTCAATCATATTATTTCATTCAACTCTCTATTCAACCTAGAAGGTCAAGACTGGAAATTTCAGAAAACACACTCCTCTATTCATTGAATCTGATCTGGACATGTTAGCCTTTAAGAGAACATCCTTATTTGTACCAGTTGAACTTGAAGAATTGTTGCAGAAGCTGCCAAGAACCACACTATCAACGGTCATCTTTTGTTGAAATCTTTTCCATATCTGACCCTGTCGCTTTACAGAGCTCATGCACTTAGCCAGTCGCTTTACAGAGCTCATGCACTTAGCCAATAAACCAATGGTATTGCTCGACAACTCATATCAGTACGTCCATACAATGCCCATGCTAATACTTAGCCCACATGCAATCAACAAAATTTCAAAAATACAGATTATTAGGTTTATTATAACTTTACAAATACTGAATCAATTGGAAGTGCATAATATAATACAGATTATTATGTTCAATATAACTTCACAAATACTGAATCAATTGCAAGTGCATAATACAAGGGAAGTACTATTACTAATTCAACTATTCACCATCATTTTTCTGCCCAAATTATTCTAACTTGATGTGGATTCAGTATAACCTTTGTACAATTATTCCAATGAATTATTAATTCATAGGTTTTTTTTTAACGCAGATGATTCTAATTTATTAAGAATTTACCATAATTAACAAAAATAATAATAATACAATGAAGTCACATTTAATCTGAATGTGTTAAACATACTTTGTATTTGAAATTTTTTAAGATCACATGCTTTAAAGTCTTATATGCTTACAGCCAGTAGAGTTTTATTTTTGCTGAGGGAAAGTTTTTATGGCCTGGGCTTGTTAGCCAGTTTATTGGATGGAATTAACACATATTTTGTATTTTGAATTTTTTTTAATAAGATGACATGTTTTAAAGTTTTATAGGTTTTATAGCTGGTAAAGTTTTATTTGTGTTGACGGAAAGTTTTTATGGCCTATGCCTGGGTTATATACTCCTTGGGAAGTTTAATTCCTCCAAAGTGATTTAGCCAGTTTATTGAATGGAAGAAGACTGATCCACCAACAATGTGATGTTTATACCCATTGGTAAATTTAATTCCTCCCAAATAACTTGCATCTTCAACAACTTTTTAAGAAATTTAAACCTACAACTTAATTACAACTAAACCCCACCCAAACTAACTAATCTACTCCTCACTAGTAACCTACAACTTAATTACAACTAAACCCCACTCAAACTAACTAATCTACTCCTCACGAGTAAATTTTGTCTTAGTATCCTGCTCAGATCTCATCCCAGGGACTAAGCTAGGGTGCAGGCAGGGAAGGTTCTGTACGGTTATTATCGAGTTGGAAAGTTAGATTGATGACCATCTCCATCCACATAAGCAATAAAACCAGAAAATGCAAAAAAAAAAATTGGAAAAATCAGCTCCCAATTAACCGTTCCAGCCACGACATCCGCTTATCTGGTTCACCTAATGATTGATAAATAAATTTGATAATGCACATCTAAAAAAAACCTTTGAAATAGAACAACGGCGGCTAGTAGAAATCTGGAAATAAGAAAAAAAAGATGGCTTATTCAAATCCAAAACATCACCAAAGTCAACTATATCTCATGTTTATCGCCAATCTCCTCTGTCAATCTGAAAGGGTCCCCACTATTTTTATATCTTTTTGGTGAAGTCCAGTTTTAAGTTACAAAACTAATACACCAATGTGTACGGTTAGGAGCCATATCACCAATCCCCAACTATTTTTATACTTTTTACAGTTACAAAAATCATTAAAGCTATTTTTATACTAAAAATCATTACAGTTAGGAAGCCAGTGATCTCAATATCACGGAATGAAGAAATTGAGTATGTATGTTGAGGTATTGATATGGCTGGGTCAATAAATCAAATTCACTTTGAACTAATCAATCAACTTTTTGTTATACAATTACATTCAAGACCACAGTAAATATATCAATGTTATCCTTGGTTTTTAATTCATAACTTTCTCCTTCTCCGTCATTGTTTTAACACAACCTAGACCTCTCCCAATAAACAAATTATCCAACTTGCCCTTAAACCTGAACCAGGCCAGATTCCCAACTTTTGACTCCATCATGACAGATCAATTTTACTTGACTCGGAATATGACCAAGCAATCTAGCCAATCATTACATAACCCATCTTACATTTTTTTTTTCTTCCATGGCTAGTGCAGAGCTATAAAGAGCCAGAAAGCCCCACTCTAATATGATGATTATCACCAAAACGGAGGAGACAAGGAAAACAATTATAGTTGGAATGGAAAATGGCTGCCATAAGCCTCAATATGGCAAAGTCCACATTGTACTGATACATGGTGCAGGCCATGGAGCTTGGTGCTGGTATAAGATCATCCATCTTCTGCAAAACTCTGGGCATAAGGTCACCGCCATGGATCTCACAGGATCAGGCCTGAACACTGTGGATCCAAATTCAATCACTTCTTTCGAAGATTACGACAGGCCTCTGATGAACATACTCTCAGAAATACCTCTCTCGCAGAAGGTTTGCAATCACCATGGATTCAATTGCTCAGGACAGTGAAGTTAATTCAGTTGCCATGTAAATGGATTCAATTGCTCATGACAGTGAAGTTAGTTCAGTTGCCATGTAAATTGTTAGTTCAGTTATTTGGCATATTTATCTGTTGTTTGTTTGATGTAGGTTATGCTGGTTGGCCACAGTTCTGCAGGATTGATCTTAACCCATGCAATCCATGTGTTTGGCCATAAGATTGCTGTTGCAGTTTATGTTGCTGCCACCATGCTGTCTCATGGGTTTTGTACAGACCAAGATGTCCAGCAGGTTGTTGACCTTATGAATCCAAAGCAATTACTGTTAATTAATGTTGTGATCTGAGCTTCAGAGATGATTTTAAAGACCCGCCTTGGTTTTTTATATGCAGGTTTTGCTGTATATTTTGTATGAAACTGGGTCTAAGCATATGAAACATTTATGCAGATTTTTAATACTATATATACAGTTTTTGCTCTGTGCAAACTGAATTGAATGGTAAAAAATCTCCAATGTTTCATATGCTTACACCCAGTTTTATATCTCTGTATTTCTTTGTTAGATACGGGAAATGAAAACTTTTCAATTCGATCTGTGCAGGGAACTCCAAACCTGTTATCTGAAATCTACCATGGCCTTGGATCAGAATACCCACCAAAAAGCACAATGGTACGCAGAGAATTGCAACAAGAAATTCTATATCAACTCAGCCCACCCGAGGTATAAAAATCTATCAGAATCAGCACAACAAAATAACTCCCTAATTTCTCTGGTAATTAAGGCCTGTTGCTTTTTTGAAAAAGGATAACCCATCTCAATTTATGCAGTTTTTCAATCATTAGCCTGTGATTTCCACAAAAACCTAAAACCCAACTGGATATATAGAGTCCACTTGAAACCCAATAACTATTTTTATCATTAATATCGATGTGGGTATATTCAAATTACAGGATGCTGCTCTGGCCTCACTGCTGATAAGACCAACACCATTTCTGGCAATCCGGGGAGCTACTTTTACTGCAACCTCAGAAGAATTTATGAAGGTTCCAAGAGTTTATATAAAGACCTTGCAGGACAGAGTTATACAGTTGGATAAACAGGAAGCCATGATCAAGATGTGGCCTCCTGATAAGGTCTTTAGCATGGATACTGACCACAGCCCTTTCTTTTCATCCCCTCTGGAGCTCCATGGACAACTGCTTCAAATTGCCCAGCTGTTTGCAGGTTAAAGATGCTCCAACAATGGTTGTACTTCATCTTTGGTGATATACTAAATATATATACGATCTGCTTCAGATGTACATATTCCTATTGACCCCATCGATCATTTCAACTCGTTATTGCACCGGCAAACTTAGACTTAGACTTAAAAAATTTGTTTTATATTGAACGCAAAAGGATAAGAACTGAACAAAAGTAGAAGCCATATTTGATAAATGCTTTGAACAAAAGTAGAAGCTATATTTGATAAATGCTTTGATGTCATTTCCTTGGCTGAGACTCAATTTGTGTGTGTCTCTTTCTACACAACTTGGTCAAGCTTGTTTACATTCCACGGAAGCTTACACTTCATGGCTTCTAGGCATAGTTATGATTATGAATTATTGTTCAAATGGTGACTGAGATTGCACAGGACAGGTGTTAGGTTTTTTCCAGATATATACTGATTTTAACATTTAATTTCATTTATTTGAGTGCGTTTTAGATTAGATTTTGTTATTTTTTTTGGTTTTATTGTTAAAATGATGAAACAAATAGCGACATTCAATGATTTAGAATTTTAATTTTAATTAATGTTTTGATCATTTGTATTGATTTAGAATGGGATAAAATTTTAGTATGAATTTTAATTTATTATAAAATTTCATTATGTTTATGTTTTCGAATATTTTTAAAATAATTTAAATATAGTATATTTTTGTTTAATTCGTTTTATTATTATTATTGATATTAGTACTATTTTGTAATAATTTTAATAAAAATTTTAAAAATATTAATCATTAATGTTTTTTAATATTATTTTAATAATACTCTAATAAATATTAAATATTAATTAGTATTTATCTTTTCTAAAACATAGAATTGAATTTACAACTATCAGTAGTGTGAAGAATGTTGAAGTTAAGATTAAAATGGATATTATGTTGTTTACAAAAGTTATTCATACACAATTCAACTTAAAAGTATTGTGAAGAATGTTAAAGTTAATATTAAATCATCTTATATATATTATGTTGTATACAAAAGTTTTTGTTTATTTTATTTGATAAAGACACTTTGTATTCCATTTCAAAAATTGAGAATACATAAGTAACATGGCATAAAATCCTTATTAAGTCAAGCTAGTCGTAATCACCATATACTAGAACAAAAACAAAGTAAATATATCCACATCAAATCCAAACCCTATAAAAAATGTAACACCTTACCTGACATTTACCCACTTGTCTTGCTTACCAAGGTAAACATGAGCTGAGAGTTGTTATGTATGACCCAACTTCCAAGATGCAGTTATGGAAATGGGGTCCACATGTTCAGAATTGACTACAAACACCATGAGACACATGATCAAATTGTTATCAACCTATCTTTACCTCCTAATCATTTTCCCTAAGCTTGGACCACTCCTTTACCTAATTTACTTCTCAGTCGCATGCATGCATGTCTATTAGTGCAACCAGAGGCTTCCAGCCGTATGCATAACCCATCGTCAATGCGCCTATGGCCAAAATTTCCCAATTCTAGCAGTGCGACCACAAATTTTGTTCTAGAATTTTAGGGCCAACATTCAAGCCAATTGCCCATACTTTTCCAAAACTCTATCAGCAGTATGTATAAGTCTTCATGCTATGTTCTTATGCTATGTTGTGACTCATACTTGTCTAGCACATAACATTCATTTTTACAAACACTTTGTGACTATGGTACCTGTAGGTCATGAATGCATAGTTTTCTCATTGTTTTCATTAGTTTCATCAGATGTTCATCAAGAAGGGTTGCTGCCCTTTCATACTAGTTGCAATAAAACACAGATGAGGTCATGCATTCATATAAATTATCCAAGAACTTGTCCAACCACAAAACAGATCAATAATAAGAGCACTTCATATAACAAGAAATACATTATACATGTAACATACACTTAATCAGTAATGGAGCCATGTCAAACCACCCACCTATCAAAGGGTTCACCCAGAGAAAACCATCTCCACCCTCAACCCTTGGGGTTTTCCTAAGACCACCTCAACTAGGATAAAAAATATATTGACATACAAAGTTCAACCAAATAGGGAATCCATTGCCTCATGGCTATCTAGGAAATGGCATAAGGCAAGGTTGTACATGACTGTCAATCTAGGCAAATCACCATGCCAATGACAACAAAAATTACCAACAAACCAATGTATGAACCATGCATTCAAATCCCAACAAGATAATCAAACATGCATATTGTTACCTGCAAAACTCCTCCTACTAACTACTCTTTCCTATGTTCTTTGTTGTCCTTGTTAGTTACTATTCAAACCTTCTTCTTGGTTGTCACTTGAATTCCTCATGCTTGTCTCTTGCTTGTATCCAAGTGCCCTAGTGTTCTCCTCTCCTTCCTCTCTTTTCCGTAAAGAGTGTCCATGCTAGAATGTTCTCTCTCTCATTTTCTTTTCTTTTCTTTTTCTTTTTCTTTTTCCTTGCATGCATATTCTTTTACTATTTTTATCATTTTCTTGTCCCTTACTCTTCCCCACTTGCTGAAGTGGATTTTCTTTCATTTTCTTTTATTTCTTTTGCATTTGTTCCTCATGTCCTTGCTATTGAGAAGTCTAAAGGGAAATGATTAGAGTGGTTTCTCATTCTTTGATAACTGCTTGTGATGTTTCTTTACTTATCTTACTTATTAGTTTCACTTATTATTATTATGTTTGTATATTATCAAACAACTACCAAAAACAAGAAGAACAAGAAAACATAATGTAGGATGCAAGCCAAGGCCAAAACCTCTCCACATGAGAGGAAAACCTGAAAATCTCTTCTCTTCCTTATAGATTCTTCCATTGATGGATTCCAAGACCTTTAGACCAAGACCAAGTACAACCTTTCCGGATAATGTGCTTTCCTTGTCCAAGTAAAACCCAGTCAAATCTCTTCCAGCAACACAAATTCGACCTCTAACTGCAAAATTTCAGCCTCCACCACAAACCTAAGAGTTTTTTTGCTCTTGCAGTTGTTGCTTCCACACATGTGAGCTTCTTTTAGCCTCCCATGACTTTCTTAGAATTTTTTTTTCTTTCTCTGACTTCTAGAGCTTGAGGATGCCTTCTTGTGACCTTCTTGCCTTCTCTTCTTCAAGATAGAACTTGTAGAGGAAAACCCTAGATTTGTCGCAGAAACCCTAGCTTTCCTTCACACTTGTGAGAGAGAATTAGCCCAAAACCAATCCTTCTTCATCCTCTTCCTCTTCTTCCTTCGCTTGAATGAATGAGAGATGAATGTGTTCCAAGGAGATCGAGTTTCCTCCTTTATATAGGCTTCTCAAAGGTGGGTATGGCTCCTCAAATTAGGCTGACTTTCCAGTTGCTAGACCAACTTGATCTTGCGGGGTATTTTGACACTTTTAAGGAAAAAAATAATTTTCTTTACAAGTTACAATGTGCCCGAAGGGGTCTTCAACTTATGAAAATGACTCTTTTGACTTCTTCACATAGGACAAAGCCTAGAAGCACTCAATGGGCACTTGACCTATAAAATAAAATACCTTGAGAATGAAACCCATGCTCTTGATCCGAATGGAAAGTGGCATACACCCATGGTATTCATCCACCAATGGTATTTTTCCATCCATGGTATTGTAAGTGGCATCCACTCATGGTATTTATCCACCCATGGTATTGAAGTGGCATCCACCCATGGTATTTACCCATAGTATTGTAAATGCCATCCACCCATGGAATTTACCCATGGTTTTATAAGTGGAATCCACCCATTGAATCCATTCACCAATGGAATTTACTTATGGTATTATAACTAAAAAAGGCTATAAGTAACAACTCACATTCTTGTGAAAAAACAAATTATCCACCACAATGTAGCTTTTACAGTTATTCTCTATTTTAATAAAAAAAATCTTGGTGGTTTTTGTTTGCTATGTGTTTTCATCTTTTTTCTAGCATTTCAAATTTTTAGATCTCAAGGGCCTCCCCCCAAGATCTGGATCAATGGTATTAGAGCAAGTTACAACTCCATGAGAATGAGGGTTTGAAGCACAATGATGGATGAAAAGTAGAGAAACAATCTTCATCAAAATTCATGCAAGTGCCACAACCTCCACAGAGAATTTCAAAAGGTGTAAAGTATCTTATTTGAAAGTATTTTTCGTTAGCTCAAATGGGGTTTTACGGAATTTGATTTTGTTTCTCGGTTTGAGAGATATGAGTAATTGAAGTTACATATGTCTGGACTGTGACACGGCCGCACATACCATGTGTTCATGAATAATTTTCTCACTTCAAAAGTTATCAAAGTTCAAGTGTCTTATATCAATGGAAATATCTCTTCAATACCTCAAATGGGTCTTTGACAAAATTTGATTTCATCACCTATAACATAAGTTATCAGCAAAGTTGCAACAAGAGGTCTATTTTTAGAAAAATAATAATGTGAAAGAAGCCTTTACAACATCACATTGGATAGGAGAATCTACTAAACAAGCCACAATACTTTTACCAAGCAGACTAACAAGCATCACAATTATGGGCCACCTACAAACTAAAAGTCATGGTTCAACCGCACAAAACCCTTTTAATCGAATTCCATTTGCTAGGTCGCAAACTATTAGTATCATAGTTGGTCACAAGCATTACATGGTGTCTCTATCCTTAGATCTTCATTTTTCATGGTTATGGGTCACCCAAAAACCCACATTTCATTGAAGTCCATTTGCAAGGTCCTACATTGTTAGTATTTTAGTTGGCTACAAGCATTATAGGGTATCTCTATCATTGGATCTCTGTTCATCATGATTATGGGTTAACCACACAAAACCCTTCTCTTCAATGGATCTTCATATTCAACAAAGACTTCTCAAGAGCGGACTTTAAGCAATTGGGACCATTTCTCATTAAGGAGCAAGGAGTAATCCGAATGTAACGTGGCATCCATCCATGGTATTTATCCACCCATGGTATTATAAGTGGAATCCACCCATGATATTCATCCACCCATGGTATTTATCTACCCATGGTATTGAAGTGGCATCCACCCATGGTTTTTACCCATAGTATTGTAAGTGGCATCCGCCCATGGTATTTATCCACTCATGGTATTATCCACCCATGGAATTTACCCATGGTATTGTAAGTGGAATCCACCCATTGTATTCATTCACCCATGGTATTTACCACGCATAGAATTTACATGTGGTATTGTAACTAAAAAAGGTTATAAGTAACAAGTCACATTTTGTGAAAGAATCCACCACAATGTAGCTTTTACAGTTATTGTCTATTTTAATAAAAAGTTTCTTGGCGGTTTTTGTTTACTTTATTTTCTCATCTTTTTCTTGCATTTCAATTTTCTTTTAGATCTAGGGGGCCTCCCCCCAAGATCTAGATCAATTGTTTTTTTTTTTTCCTCCAAGATTGACCTATGGCTTGAGGAGCCATGACCCAAGGGTATCTAATCTATCAAAGTCACTCAGGGATCGCACCCGGCCTAGACCACACTAGTCCTTAGCTGACTAGATTTTTTAGCATGTTTTCTCCCCCTAGTATAGGGCACAAAAACCCTCCATGAGGTTTGATCCTCGGCCACCTTGCTAACAAGGCACATCCTCAACTAGTTGTGTTAGTGGGACTTGACATAATGATTCGAAAGGAAAATGACATCCATAAAAGGTATTCATCTACCTATGGTATTTATCCACCCATGGAATTTATCCATGGTATTTTAAGTGGTATCCACTCATGGTATATATCCACCCATGGTATTGAAGTGGCATCCACCCATGGTATTTACCCATAGTATTGTAAGTGGCATCCGCCCATGGTATTTATGCACTCATGGTATTATCCACCCATTGTATTCATTCACACATGGTATTTAACCACAGATAGAACTTATTTATGGTATTGTAACTAAAAAGGTTATACGTAACAAGTCATATCTTTTGAAAGAACAAATTATCCACCACAATGTAGCTTTTACAGTTATTCTCTATTTTAATAAAAAGTTTCTTGGCGGTTTTTATTTACTTTGTGTTCTTATTTTTTTCTGGAATTTCAATTCTTTAGATCTCACAGGCCTCCCCCCAAGATCTAGATAAGTGCTATCAGAGCATGTTACAACTCCATGGGAATGAGGGTTTGAAGCACAATGATAATAGAAACATGGAGAAGCAATATTCAACAAACTTCATGAAATTGCCATGACCTCTACAGAGCATTTCTAAAGGTGTAAAATATCTCATTTGAAAGTTGTTTGGTCAATTTAGTGTCCTAAATTGCTCTACATAAATTATCAATCCGGGTATCGTAAACTGATGAAATGTAGTGCGTTGTTTGTGCTAGATAACCCTTCTTACTTTGTTGTTTTTGTGTTTTATGTTGTTATCGGGGGTTTTTGGTCTTTTAGTTCCTAATGATTTACAATGTAATTATCAAAAACTTAAATCTAACTTTCGTAAAGACTTCTCAAAATCTAAAAATGAAAATAGAGCTTAAGAAAGAAATGAAAACAGAGCTAAGAAAGACTTGGAAGCAAAGCTTACGCAAGGGATGAAAACAAAGTTTTTATTCCTGTTTTACCATTATTTCCAAATCATGAATTAAAACTGAAAGTGAAATTTGTAACTGATGTCTAACTAATTACAGAAATAAAACTAAATGAAATACTTAGTTACTCTGCCTCTCAATTTTGGGAAGAAGTCTCCTTGGGATGACATTTGAGGAATTCTATACTTCATTAATCTAAGAGAAAACAAATACAGAGATACAATAATAACTCATTGCATAAATGAAATGTTCAACCACTTAGTTAAGGATGAATTATTAACTTGAAGGGTTTTTCATAAACATTCATTAACACCATGAGTCAGTAAACTAAAAATAAAATGGCAAAGACAATAAATGGCACTGATCAGTTAAATTGAGAATTTAAAGACTAGCAAAACAGTGTATGAAATAAACTAGATTACATTAATGAGTTTCATCTTCTAAATTACTGATAAAAACTAAAAAGAGATCAAGCAAATGGAAGCTACTCTAAATTATGAACACTATTAATAAGAAAATGATGGAAATTGCATTATAAACATTGTTAGGAAGAAAATGATTATAAACACTATGAAAGAAAATGATGAATTTACAGTTAACAAGAAGAAGAAGAATAAAATGAAATGAAACCTTCTTTAGTGCAGGGGCCCTCTGCAACTGATTAGGCTATGCTTTCTTAATCAACTCCAAGAAAACTCCTTTAGGTTTTCATAAAACATGCGGTCTTCATATTAAAAACAGGAACACAAAATGCCCAGAAATTATAGAGTTTAGAAATTTGATTTCAAAATAAAACTATCATTATTACCACTAATTTCTTCAGTCCCTTACAAAGGTATTTATAAGAAAAATTATATAATTCCTTGTGGAGAAAAACATGCTACAGTCAAACACGTAGTAGACAGATATGTGGAATTTCTTCCTCAGCTGCTGGAGACATAAATCCTAGACATGGTGATTGTTGGATTTGGTTGTACAGGTGGCTGTTGGAGTCCGTAGGTACATGTAGTTGTTCTAGATAACGCTTCCCATCACTGTGAAATGTGTTAATTAACCATGAAACAGAGTCCTATTACCTTCACTCTCTCTGCATTTGACTTATCCATTGACCGTAGTCTTATGCCATCTTCTTTGTCGACCTGGGATAAGTGAATAGGACAGGGTCCATATCACGATGATTTCTAAGCTTCCCATGTAGCTAGTTTCTCCTTCTGACACCTAAAACCTGTTAGAGCATGAAGGTAGTTGCGGAACAGCTGATTAGCTGCAGAATAAGCTGTGTTCCGTAGCTAATATACAAAAAATTATTCAAACATCAAAACGTAAAAACATAACATGTAAATCACTAAATTTCCTCCTCAAGATAGTATATACCTGTCGTTGGTGATGAGAATGCATCTTTCTCATGGAAAAAACAATGAAAAGGAATGAGAAGAGTTGCTAGGGAAAGAGTAATTTTGAGGCTCAACAAAAGTATTTTCTATTAGCTCAAGGGGATTTTTAGGAAATTTGATTTCGTTTCCCAGTTTGAGAGATATGAGAAATTGAAGTTACGTATATCTGGATTGTGACAGGGCTGAACGTACCATGAGTTTTAGGAATCATTTTCTCACTCCAAAATTCATCAAAGTTCAAGTGTCTTACATCAATGGAAATACCTCTTTAATACCTCAAATGGGTCTTTGACATAATTTGATTTAATCACCTGTAACAGAAGTTATCAACAAAGTTGCATCAAGAGGTCTATTGATAGAAAATAATAATGTGAAAGAATCCTTTACAACATCACATTGGATAAGAGAATCTACCATACAAGCCACCATACTTTTACCAAACAGACTTACAAACATCACGGTTATGGGTCACCCACAATGCAAAGGTTATGGGTCAAACACACAAAACCCCTGTCATCAAAGTCCATTTTCTATGCCACAAATTGTTAGTATCACAGTTGGTCACAACCATTACAGGGTATCTCTGTCCTTGGATCTTCATTTTTCATGGTTATGGGTCAACCACAAACCCACACTTTATCAAAGTCCATTTTCTAGGTCCCACACTGTTAGTATCAAAGTTGGTCACAAACATTACATAATATCTCTATCCTCAGATCTTCGTTCATCATGATTATGTGTTAACCACACAAAACCCTTCTCTTTAGTGGCTCTTCATATTCAACAAAGGCTTCTTAGGAGGGAACTTCAAGCAATGAGGACTATTTCTCCTCAAGGAGGGAGGAATGATCTAAATGGAAAGTGGCATCCACCCATGGTATTCATCCACCCATGGTATTTATCCACTCATGGAATTTACCCATGGTATTGTAAGTGGCATCCACCCATGCTATTCATCCACCCATGGTATTTATCTACCCATGGAATTTACCCATGGTATTGAAGTGACTCCACCCATGGTATTTACCCATAGTATTGTAAGTGGCATCCAGCCATGGAATTTACCCATGGTATTGTAATTGGAATCCACTCATTGTATTCATTCACCCATGGTATTTACCACCCATGGAATTTACCTGTGGTATTGTAACTAAAAAAGGCTATAAGTAACAAGACACATTTTGTGAAAGAACAAATTATCCACCACAATGTAGCTTTTACATTGATCTGAAAACTTGTCTAACTTACAAGAACCTCTCCCACATCCAAAGCTTAAATATTCCCAAGTCTTTATGATTAACAAATGTAGAATTAAATATGTGCTTGAAAATAAGGTGTATGCTGGTGTTTATTTTTTTACTGTTTATGTGCTTTAGAATTATGTTGTTTATGCTGATATAACATGCATATAACAGTAAAGCAATGCAGTAAATAATAAACACATAAGACAACAGCTTAATATAGAGTTCACCCAAAACTCTTGGGCTGCATCTCCTTGAGCTCTAGTCAACTCAACTAGGCTCTCTGGGATTATGGTCTAAGTTCTTTTACAAAATCCACGCTCAACTCCACTAGTTTACATAGAATACAATGGGTTCAGAACACCATCTTATCCCCTGGCTCTGAAGCTTTCGGCTTTTTGGCTCTAGGCTCTTGCTCTGTCTCTCGGCTCTGGCTCTGGCTCTGGCTCTAGCTCTGGCTCTTGGCTCTGGCTCGTGGCTCTGGCTCTTGGCTCTAGCTCTGGCTCTTGGCTCTGGCTCATGGCTCTGGCTCTGACTCTGGCTCTAGCTCTTCGGCTCTCGGCTTTGGCTCTGGCTCTAGCTCTAGCTCTAGCTCTTGGCTATGCCTCATGGCTTTGGCTCTTGGCTCTAGCTCTGGCTCTGACTTTGGCTCTAGCTCTTTGGCTCTTGGCTCTGGCTCTAGCTCTTGGCTTTGGCTTTTGGCTTTCTGCAACTTTCAGCTCTTTGGCTTTTCACTTGACCTCCAAGTGACCCCAAAGGCTCCCTCAGTTGCTCTGTGCAGTAGCTTTTCACTCTCCTGCTTCTGCCTCTCAACTGCCTTGCTCTCAATTGAGATCTCTACCTCCTTTGAGGTACTTTTCCGGATTTTCGGCTACCCTAGTCATTTCTTTGTGATTCATTATCCCTCTGCAACTCTGTAGCTTCTTTGCTCCCTGTTAGTTAGACTGGCCATTTGGCTCTGTGGCTTCAAAATGCATCATTTCTTGTAAAAATGCCTCCTTGCAGTGTGGCATGATGATCAGGAGCGGTTACAGAGGTTTCAGGGCCTTCCCGTAGGCAAAAACCCAAAAGTTGAGAAAATCCCATTACATAGAGAATGTCTGCAAAATACACTATCAGACATGTATTTCAGACGTGAAATTCCATTCAATCGCCCCTAAAATCCCTATCGGGTCTACCATTAGGCATTATGTCGCATCGCATAAGTGTTCTGGGTAAATCCAAAATACATGGGAAATACATGAAAAACCCAAAAAAGTTCTTTCTATCAGACTTCAAAATTTATCGCATCCACCCTATAATCACATCGGGTCCGCCTTTGGCAACTACCGCAATCCCCACAGTTGATCTATGAGATCCCCAATCCAATGGTCAATATGTGATTTCGGGTGGCTTAGGAATACAAAGGTTACCCACTTGAAAAGGTGGTTTTCCTCTCTCCTCCGTCAACCACAGGTCGACCAGTGTGTGGGATCGGGTGGAGCCAGCCCAATATTGCTTTCCTCCTAAGGCCTGCCCAAAATCCCGCCTTTACGAAACTCAAATTTTATAAATCACACGTAAATTCCCCTTCGCGTCCGGCTTTATGGCTTTTAGGCATTTTCCTTTGTATTTTGGTTTTATAGAATAAATGCGCAAATACACAGAAAATCTGAATTCCCGGATTTCAATTTTTATGCAATCAAACTTATAATTCCATTGGGTCTGGTAATCGCAAGTCGCCAATTTAATCCTAGCCATCCATTCCTTTCCCGATCCGATGGTTGAGATTGCACGTCGCAATCACTATCACATGTCGCATTGCATTCGGCCCAGGGGTTCTGACCATCACCGATACCGATTCATTGATCTGATCATTGGCAATTGGCATATCGCATAATCGCAATCACCAAGTCTGGGGTCCCAATATAGCATACGAGCCTGTCTCTCACCCGATTGATCAGATCGGTCGATTGGGGTTTCTTCCGCCTCCGCTTAAGTCTGCTTCTTTTTCCTTTTTCTGATGCGATTTCCCTTTATAAGGGCTTTTTTTCCATTTTTAGGGGATTTTTCCTCTTTTTCCAAAGAACAAAGAGCATCTTCTTTCTGCAATAACTTCTGCATCCTAAGTCCATTTTTGCCCATTCAAGTTGCAGTAGATTCAGAATGAGAAGATGTCTGCCATGGGGCTATTTCCAATAACTTCCTTGGAACATGTGTGAAAATCATGGACAAAACCATAGGTGGGTCCGCCCAACCTAACATAGGTTCCAAAACCAAAACTTTTCGGGCCGTTACTCTGGACCCCATAAAGTGGAGTTACCTACACCCCTCAAACCCCCTATGACCCCCCCACTACGCAATTAATGCAACGAAGGGGAGTCTCCACCTCCCCTCTAATCCCCCAGTTAACTACGTGGGCTAGTCATGGAAAGAATATAATACAACCCAACATTCTCCCACTTGTTTTTTTCTTTCCGTAGGGGGCCACAAGAGAGCTTAGTCATTTATCCAACCCTACAATGCCCATTGTTTCTCTACACCAAGAAAACTTCTCAGAGCTCATAGATTTTGTCAATGCATTTGTAGAATTCTTCAAAGTGTCCACCTTTACCAGCAACACCTTTTTGTCTTCTATCATATCCCTCACAAAGTGATACTGAACATCAATGTGCTTTGTCTTTGAATGATATGCAGGGCTCCTTGCCAAGAAAATTGCACTTTGGTTGTCACAGTATATCATTATAACTCCCTGTACTAACCCCATACTTGAACACAATCTTTGCAACCAAACTACTTCCTTGCTTGCATGAGTGGCTGCCATGTATTCTGCCTGTGTAGTTGATAGTGCCACTACAAATTGTTTCTTACTCATCCAACTGATTGCACCTCCAAATAGGTTACACACATACCCACTTATAGATCTTCTCTAATCCAGATGTCCATCCCAGACTGCATCAACAAAGCCACAAATATCCAACACTCGTCCAATCCTGGTCTTCCTTGGTAGCACAAACCATAATCACTAGTGCCACACAAATAACTGAAAACTCACTTCACTGTTGTCCAATGCTCCTTTCCTAGTTTTGACATAAACCTACTCAATACTCCCACTGCATGTGCAATGTCTGGTCTAGTACAGACCATTGCATACATCAGGCTACTGACTACACTTGCATATGGGACACTGGACATGTCCTTTTCCTCTTCTTGTGTCTTGGGACACTATTCAACAGATAACTTTACACCTACAGGAATAGGAACCTTCACTAGTTGACCATCCTGCATATTAAATCTCTGCAATATTGTCTCCATATACTTCCTCTGGTTTAGCCAAAGCTTCCTCTTTTCCTGATCTCTTTTAATTTCCATGCCCAAAATATAGTTTGCAGCACCAAGATATTTCATGTCGAATTTGGAGGAAAATTGGGTCTTCAAATCCTAGATAATTTCTTTGTCATTTCCAACCAACAACATATCATCCACATACAAGATGAAATAAATAACACGGTCACCAATTAATTTAAAATACACACAGTGATCTGCTTTGCTTCTGGTGAAGCCAAGTCCCCGTATAAATGTATCAAATTTCTGATACCACATCCTTAGTGACTATTTTAACCCATACAGAGACTTCTTTAACTTGCATACCAGTTCTTTCTTACCCTTCATCGCAAAGCCTTCAGGTTGCTTCATGTAGTTTTTCTCTTCCAGATCCCTGTGAAGAAATGTTGTCTTCACATCCATCTGTTCTACCTCAAAATCAAAAGCAGTAGCAACAGATAAGATTAATCTAATAGAAGTTACCTTGGCAACAGAGAAAAAATATCACCAAAATCAATTCCCAGCACCTAGGAATAACCTTTTGCTACCAACCAAGCTTTGTATTTCTCCACCTTTCCTTCTGCATTTCTCTTCTTCTTGAACACCCATTTGCTGCCAATGGGTTTCCTTCCAGCTGACAACTCCACCAAATCCCAAGCCTCATTTTTGTTCAAAGATTCCATTTCATCAACCATGGCCTTTTTCCAGAGTTTTCCATCCTCTGAATCTACTGCTTCCTTCACAGTTCTGGGATCATCATCAGTAATAGATAAAGCAAAATTTGAACAGAAAGAAGATGGACTATACCTTTTGTTGCCTTCTTTCTCAAGCTGGTCTTTTCACACCTGGAGTTTGTGGCTCTTCATCTTCTGATTCCTCCTCTACTATAGAGTCTAATTCTTCCTCCTTTAGGTCAAACTCTACCTTCTCAGGTTCCTTTGGTTGGACTTCATTTTTAATAACATCTTTCACCTCTCTAAACACCACATCTTGATTGTACACAACCTTCCTTGTGACTGTTTCCAAAGCTTATAACCCTTTAAGCCATCCTTATACCCAATAAAGATGCACTTTTCATATTTACTATCCAACTTGGTTCATTTCTCCTTTGGAATATGTACATATGCATCACATCCAAATACCCTCAGATGTGAAAGAGAGGGTTTCTTACTAATCCATACCTCTTGTGGAGTTTTATCCTCCAATGCTGATGAAGGTGATCTGTTGACCGAGTAACATGTTGTCTCCACCACCTCTACCTAGAATTCTTGTCCTAACCCAACACCATTGGGCATGCTTCTTGCCCTTTCCATCAATGTCTTGTTCATTCTTTCTGTAACTCCATTTTGCTGAGGTGTATAAAGAGTAGTCTTCTGTTGTGCTATACCACACTTCTTATAGAATTCTTCAAATTCCTTATTGCAAAACTCTCCATTGTTATCTGTCCTCAACACCTTTATCTTCTTCTCTGTCTAGTTTTCCACCAGAGCCTTCAATTCTTTAAACCTGTCAAAGAGTTAAAGTTTCTTCTTAAGGAAATATATCCATGTATTCCTTGAGAAGTCATCTATAAATGATACATAGTACACAAACTTACCAAGTGATGGAACCTTCATAGGTCCAACACATCACTATGCACAATCTCTAATATATGTTTCGCCCTCTTACCACCAGAGGGGAAACTCACCTGATTCTGCTTCCCATATACACAATTTTCACAGAAATCAAAATCCAGATAGCTATTGCTCATACCTTCTACCATACCTTTACCATGAAGTATTTGAAGGCCCTTCTCTCCAATGTCCATGCCTTTGATGCCACAACATGGTCTTCTCTCCAGAGACCACTAGATTTTTTGCTCCACTTTCAGGAACCATAG
>APFE030555465.1:1393-14545 GCA_000404065.3 Pinus taeda | reverse complement strand
GTAAATGTGAGGGTACATTGGGTAATGTGAAATGAATATATATATATTGATAATGAGTTGGAGAGGACTATGTCTTCTTCCAAGTGTAAATGTGAGGGTACATTGGGTAATGTGAAATGAATATATATATATTGATAATGAGTTGGAGAGGACTATGTCTTCTCCCAAGAAAATGTGAGGGTACATTGGGGAATGTGAAATGTAATTACATGGAGAGGACCATGTCTTCTCCTTAATAAATGTGAGGGTACATTGGGTAATGTGAAATAAATACATACATTTTGAAATAATGGAAGGAGACCAAATTCTACCCAATATTCAAATTGAGAAGGTAAGTGGAGAATTTAGATAATGGAAATCATGAATTTTATATTTGACCTATATTTCTCAATATTTTCAGATAATGTAAACATTAACAAAATTTGTAGGATAAGATTTAAGTGGGGCATTACAGATTTTCATCCCCAATTTGATGCAAATGGCAACTACCTTGTTCATTTAAATCTATCTGAGCATCCAACCCATGGATCTAAACCATTTTTCATCCTTTCACCATTACCTACCCTCCATGCCAGACCGTTTCGTATGATATGTAAAGAATTATTTACAACTTTCTAGATGATTGAGGAGTTTGGGATTCTTTTATCCTCTCTTCTAATCCAATCATCTAGAGATAGTGGAAATATATATTTCCGAGAGACCACCACTATCCATAGATTTTCAGTTGTAATAAGCCTCCAACTAACTTTTATCGACAAAGTCTTTGTGAACAGAGTTAAGTCTTTAAGGCCCCACCCTCCCCAAGCCTTTGGGAGAGTAACCTTTTCCCAGGAAACCAAAGGAAGAGCATCTTTTTCTTTTGATCTGACCCATAATAATCTACAACATAGTTTCCTAATTGAAGCTATAATTCCTTTACGAACCCAGGAGAGGGCCATACAGTAGACTAGAAGCCACCTCCAATACATATTTAATAAGTATAAAATGCCTAGCTCTTGATAGACATTTGAAACTCAAAAGTTGGAGTATTTTCTCCACCTTAGTCACCAGCCACATCCAATAAGCTTTTCGATAAGAATTGGGCTTTAATAAGAACCTCGGGTACTTTAGAGTCAAACTATCCCTCTGGGAATAATTTTGAACAAGAAAAAGGAAACAACCCTGTTTACTTCAAAAGGAGAGAGTCTTGATACCGATATTGTCGATTTTAGAGAGTATATAACCATGCCTATGTCTTTTTTAAACATGTTGATAGTGTGTTTTATAATATCCAATTCCTGTAAAGAGACATTACAGAAAATAAGGACATTGTCAACAAAAATTAAGTGTGTGATATGAATATTTGTTGCCACCTCAATTCCTTATAAGTCTCCTCTCCTCTTAGCTTCCAACAATAATCTACCAAGCCTTTTAGTTGCTAAAAGAAACAAAAGTGGCGACAAAGGGAATCGTTGTCTCAATCCCCTCTCACTGTGAAACAAGGGGGAAGTCGAGCCATTAATCAAGACAAAGAAAGAAACATTGGTTATACATCTCAAGCCTAATTGATAAAAGGCACATTAAAACCAAGTTGAGTAAGGATCATTCTGATGAAAATCCAGCTAACCCTATCATAGGCTTTATAAAGATCACTTTTTGCCATGATTCCTTTCAGATTTTGAGTTTTTTTGTTATGCATGCCTTCTTATGCCACTCTTATAGCTTCATGAATCTGCTTACCTTCCAAGAAACCAAATTCCTCTCTTAACATGTTTCTAGACAATACAGGTCTTAGACGCATAGCAATTATCTTTGTGATAGTTTTATATATGTATTTACACAAAGAAATTGGTATGCATTCATCAAAGGATTTGGTGATGAGAGCTAAAGGTTGAATCGAAAGGATCATGGATTTTCCCATCTTATGAGGCTCCTCAACTACCTGTAATATGTCATCCAAATTAAATCAAAGAAGCCTAGGTAGAATTCCACTGTTCATCCATCTGGACCTGAGCTCTTTTCCTTCTCCGTCCCTTTAAGGACTGCCTCCAAATCTTCCTTTGAGATAGGATCTAACTAGTTGTCTTCCTCCTTCACAAACCTAGGAAAAGACTGAGCCATTTGAATGACTACAACAATTATGGCTTCTTCTAGAGCCCTGAATAAGTTTTGGAAGAAGGCTTTGCTTAGAGATGAAAGTTCTCCAAAGGTCTGCTTTTCCCTCCCATTAGGATATGGAATTTCTCATAGTGTGTTAGTTGTCTTCCTCCTTTTGGCATAATTTTGTAAGAATTTAGTGTCTTGTTGAGGCCTCGAAAATCGCTACAACAGCATTGGGGAAAACCACCCGGTCTAGACCTTAAAGCAGTTCCTTTCCGTTTGGAATAGTGGCTCTAACTGGTTTAACCAAGTCCAATTACCTTCTCCCAACCGCTATCAGCTTTAAATATGTCTTCAATTGCTAATAGCTAGGGCCATTAGATCAATTCTTCGAGCTGATCAGGCAAGAAGAATGATCCTTAAGTTGTTTTTACAGAACAACCAAACCAATCTAAAGTTTTGCCTCAAAAAAGGACTTCTAGGAATGTAGAATTAATCTAAATGAAAATTAATTCTAAAATGTAAGATCTATGATAACACATGCAATACTAAGTCTACAATGCAATTAATCTGACCTATCTCGATTGAAGGAAAGGGTAACATTTCTCTCAATCGAGAGCCAACTTAACTTAATAGGAAAAGAAGCTTTAAAGAATTAGAACTAAGATGAAGGAATTAGATTGAGGAGATAGCTCACAAGATCTGATTCTTCATCAGCATAAATACTAACAATTGAACACTTAGTAAATAGTTACATAAGTTCCTATTGAAAATATATCCAATTCCTTATTTATCATATGCATAAGAACTACAAGGATTCATGATGAATTATTGAATTAGTTCAACTAAGGCATCATGTATGCAAGCAAACAATTATTATCCTAAATTAGAAGATAGCTTGTTGATCTAAGATTATAATTATCTATTCCTATGCAAATTTCATCTCTCAGATTATATCTAAAATTAAGCCTGTAGAATAGTCCGAGCAGACTTTTAAATGAATTAACACTCAAGATTCAACAATAGTACATGAATCCAATTATTAACTCGTACATTAAAAATATAAATTGAAAGACTGAACTAAGAATTTATTTCATTTAAATCATGTAAACAATAGTGTTAAACATCATTAACTGAAATGATCATTTATTAATAAATGAAATCAAATTACATATTCTCACAGAACGACAGTAGTGCACAATCCTTTGGATTCTGTAATCGATCTCGATTTGACGAGAATGTCTCCTCCTTTCAGTAGTAGTGCATGATAAACAAGAGCTTCTCCACCAATAGATATAATCCACAATTACAATATTACAAGCTTCTCTCCCTTGATTTGGGAACTATCAGTCTATTAAAAAGACTAAGAGGTACAATAGTGCAAGCCTCTGAGGCTTTCTCTTTTGAATTATGGACCTTTATTTCCTACATCAACTAAGCTTAAATAATAGAAAACAACTCTAATCTATTATGCAGAGCGTTGAAGGGCATTAAATAGATCCCTTCAACAATGCTTAAAGGAAAACAATATTTTGGTAAAAGTTTCTGAAAATGATTTGTTGTCATAATTAGCTTCATTTGTTCCATCGAATTCTTTGGATGTATGTTTTTCTGTTTGAACTGGTCTGCCATTGTCAGCACAACTGTCTTTCTTTGTCATGAACCTGAACATGGAAAACAAGAATCGATAAGATAAAAATAAATGAGATGATGAACAAATCTTATTTGAAACAAATCACTTTTGTAGGAAATTAGGAAAACGTAGAGCACAATAAATCCAACAATGACATCATGGAGAGGAATGCAGAGTGAGGAGGTGGATATTTAAGGCTTATTGCAATCGGAAATTAGAGTTTTGGGGCAAATCATAAAAAAGTTGCAATTAGAATAGAATCAGGAGCAAAACTTTAGAAAAATCACAATTGGTTTAAACCATAAGTATTTCATATAAAATCCAAAAGGGGGTTTCTCAAATAAAATCGCAAGCACAATCGGAATGGGCAGGAGTCATAGAAACAATGTTCTTTTGTTATTTGTGATAGCCACAAATGCAGGGTATGTATGGGTTGGAGTGGATAATCCCGTCGGGTCCGGTGTAATCGAAAATCACAAATTGGCTTTGCAATCACAATTAGAATGGGCATAAGTCAGAGAAACAATGTTCTTTTGTTATTTGTGATATCCACGAACGTGGGGTATGTATGAGTTGGAGTGAATAATCTCATCAAGTCCATTCTAATAGTAAATCGCAAATCGATTGGGGTGAAAGTTTTATTATAAGTCGTGTCCCTTTAAAACTTGCGATTGTGGGATCCTGGAGTGACGTCATAGTGATGTTACTATGAAGTGGCAGCTGATGTGGAATGGTGACGTAGAAATTGATGTGGCAAATGATGTGGATCTGACGTCACTGTTGACATCATATCGTAATCAACATTAGGATGAGGCATGAATTTTTAGAACTTTGTGCTTATGGTATAGGCCCCGGACGTGATATAAATATAAATTGCAGTGTATAATCCTGGCAGGTCCGGGCCTTATCGCATATCGCAATCGGCAAAGGAAATGGTTCTTGCGGTAGCTCCATACAACGGATTTTAATGAAGTGAAGTTGATAATCACCGCGGGGCTGGGATTTATCACATATCGCAATCCGCGGTGGGGTATGGACTTTAGCTTTTTTTAGAACCTACGGTAGTCACAGATGCGAAGAATGTTATGAATTTCATTAACTTTCATGTCGGGTCCATTTATATCGCATTTCTCTAAGGCCACATGTATTACCATAGGGTGATATTTATTTGCGATGCGGGGAAGTGATAAGGACTTTGGATAAGTTGGAGTTTTAAATTATAAGTCATATTTAAATTGAATTCTCATTTATTATTTTTATTTTTTATTTTGATAACCCAATGTTTAATACTTATGGCTTAAAAGGCCTAAGTATGAGTCTTAGTCTTGGGGGCTATTTGGATTTTTTTTTATTCAAGACACATAATTTTTATTTTTATTTTATTTTTTATGTTTTAAAATTTATTAAGGGTCCCTATTTTAATAAAATATTTTTCATAGGAAATTTATAAAATAGAAAAATGAAGGTTGTTGAATAGCACAACAATTGGTGATTCACTGGAAGAACCAATTATCTCTATTGAATAAATAATGAATTTGTTCAAAGATTCAATAAAAACAATTTAAGAAGTGAAAACTATTTTTCGAAATATATAAGATAAAAATTACTCTAGCTATAAAACTCATTAACTTGCAATCTCTTTTAAAAACCTTTTTTGAATGAAAAACACATATTTACTTGCATCGGTCATTAATAAGTTTAGAAAAATAAAGTAAGGGGCCTTTTACGACTTAGCTTTAAAATGTACTCGTTTGTCATAGGTAGAGGAACTGTTGCCAGCAAGTGTTCATAGCCTCGACGGTGTCACCTTTTAACCAACAACAATCGAGTGTCCCATTCATTTAATAGTGCAATAATTAGAGATATTTTTTTTTTCTATGCTAAAAAACAATTGTCCTAGTTTGGTGGCCAGATAATGACAATGTCATTCATTGGTAACAATTAAACTGAACAAGCTAGCTCATGATGAGACCCCTTGTCTTACAATTAAAAATCATATGCCATTACCTTGATTTGGTATTCAGAGTGGTAATGTCAGTTTAATTGGTTCCCTATGAACATGGTAAGCAGGGTCGCGATGAGACCTCTTATCTTTTTAGATTTATTATATTTTAGAATTACACTCTAAAAATTCCCCTTTTAATGGATGGGGAGGATCGTTGACTCCTTAAGAATTTATTTATTTATTTATTTTTATTTTTTATGAGAAATCCGAGTTGAAAGTTTTAAGTCATAAGATGGTCTTTACTTTTAAGATAACTTTTTTTACTGAAACTAGAGTAAAAGGATATAATTTTTTGATGTTTTTAAAAAATTTTACAACTTAATTGAAAAAAAAAAAAAAATAAAATAATAAAATTAAAAATAAAAATAAAAAAATAATTATCTAATTTTCAATTTTCATAACCACTTCCTGGAAATTTCCTACTTTCAAATTGAAGAATCATAAATTGGTTTTCAAGAGATGTTGATGAAAGGCCAACAGTATGTCATTTAACACTATTATTTAAAAGAAAAAGTAAATGTGATCTGATAATTGAATTCTCAAGATATAACCATTCACAAGTATGTTGGTAAAATCACCAAAACCAAATCTAAAAGGAAAACTTTACAAAATTGTTTATACAAATTTCTTAACAAAAGAGGAAAAAGATAATGAAGAAAACATTCCTTCTTATGTCCAAATCTAGATAAATCAAATTTGCAAAGTTAAAAACATTTAGTAATAATTTAGTTTGAATGAGGAAATTTGTTATTTATTTATCTTTTTCAAAAGCAAAACTTGAAAAAAAAAACTTTTAACCATTTTCAAATTAAAGTAGTGCTTTTTAAAGAAAAAGATTAAGGTTTAAAACTTCCACATTTTGGTTGATTCGATGAAAATCATGACTGTTTCTTTGAGCTCACAATTTGATCCGGTGAAGGTGTGAAAATGTTTGTGAAGAGCTGCAAAAGGGAGTTACATATCGACAGAAAACAAGAAAACAAACCTAAATCTAAAAAGTAAAGAAGTGAATGAAAGTGAGTATAAGAGATTTACCATTGAAGAATTTCATTTAATATTACCGGAAAGATATGAATTTCTCCAATGCAAGGCAATTAACTCAAAATTATTATTTATTGAATCTAATCTAAACTAATATACTCCTAAATCTAACTTAATGAAGGAAACATGACTATGTATAATCATACTTCCAATGTAACCATTCTCTCGTTTTATTATCTACCTATATGTACAAGTCAAACGTTAGTAACAAGATAACAAAAACATTCAAAATGAAACAAATTATTATTTACATCTAAGGTAAAATTATGTACAAAAATAAGTTTATTTACAATTACCCTGTTAGTAAACCATCTTTCTTGGAAAGCATGCTCTAAACAAATATTAATGGGATCATAAAAGAATGGATGAATATTTGTGAGAGAATGAAAATTTTCCAAAGGAGATGATGGCAAAGCATGTTGTGAAGGAAGAACACTCTCAAGATTTAAATTTGACTAATGATGAAATGATTGGAATGAATTTCTGAATGTCGATTTAAATTGGAAACGAAATATTTTTTGGTATTCAGGATTATAAGAAAAAAATTCATCATTTTCATTTAATAAATCTCAATGCTATTCAATATTGA
The DNA here is from genome assembly GCA_000404065.3 of Pinus taeda. Lineage (NCBI taxonomy): Eukaryota > Viridiplantae > Streptophyta > Pinopsida > Pinales > Pinaceae > Pinus > Pinus taeda. Next base: position 7,198 of record APFE030555465.1, on the reverse strand, counting down.
GATATTTAACATGTTTAAAAAAAGGAAATAAAATAAAATAAAATGATGGAAAAATAATTAAATTGTTGTGAAAGCTAACATTATAAAATAATTTTACAAGGTTATTCTGGAGCCTATCATGGATTTCAATCAACAAATTACCACTAAAAGGACATTCCCTGAAAAATTTAAAATGTGAATTTCTAAAAGAGAATCAAAAGGAAATACATTAGAAACTCGCATGGTTAACTCATCAAAATTATTAAAACTAAGTTTGTGTCCAAGAGATAAAATTAAAGTATGTGAATCTTCACGAAATAAATCAATTTTCAAAATTGGAGCAGTTTGTACAAGATGTGATTCTTTATCCTCATTGTCATGATAATCATTATAAATTACCTTCTTCTTATGAAAAATAAATGGTTGATCTGAATTAACAAAATCAACAAATATAAAAGAAGAGGCCTTTGCAATTAAAGAATTATCATCCAAATGAGTCATAGATGCAGAATTTTTAGAACAGATATTAGGAAGATTATCATTTGAAAAATTAAGGTAATCATCATTGACTATATTTTGATTTGAAAACACATCAGGATAAAGAAAATAATGCATGCCAGAATATAATGATAGTTGAAATGATTTATCTATATAATCTATCGTATTATAATTTTGGTTTAAGGATATTTTTTCAATTGTTGTTACATGTTCTGAATTTTATAAAGTTGCCTTCAAAGAAGATAAACTGATATGTTCATTATCCAAGTCTTGTTATAGATTGGATTTTATTGGATCTACTGAATGATCACATGCATTATTAAAATTTGTTTCAATTACATCTTCAAAGGGAAAATGAGAATTGAAAGTTTCTAAAGAAGAATGTTGTGATTCAATTATAGTTTGAGGTTTGGGTTCCATAAAACCATTTGGTGACTCAAGCCTAGTTAATGAATTAGATGTGTCTTGTTCTTCATTAATTGATTCATTATTTTCAGTGTGGGAAGAAACAAGAGAAGTGAAACGTTCAATTAAATATTCAATTGAAGGAAAAGCATCTAAATGAAATCTACAACAAAATAACTAAAATCTTTTATAAAAATCATCTAAAGATTCACTATCACATATATAAAGATTATCTAATTCTAAGCACAAAATATTGTAACTATAATTTTGATGTGCTTTGAGAAATACCTGGCAAAAATGTTTCCATCAATGAACCGACTTCTCGGGAAGCACCAAAAACCATTTTCGGATTTGTCCTCTGAATGTGAGAGTGAAAAGCCTACATATCTCATTATCAACACTTATATTAAAATATTTACATTTATTAACAAAACCAACAACATGATTTAAAGTGGAAATATTACTCTCACCATCAAACTTTAACTGTGACAAGGACTCGATCTGCTTCATGGCATGCCTAGTGTAGGCTTAGGTGAACTGAATGCATGACCAAGTGTAGGAATGCATATGGGAGCCATGATTAGTAAAAAATGATAGAACAAAATTTAAACAAATAATGAATTCAAGCCCTCCTTCTAGTGCCAAAATTGTTGAGGCCTCGAAAATTGCTACAACAACACTGGGGAAACCACCCGATCTAGACCTTAAAGCAGTTCCATTTGGAATAGTGGTTATCATTGGTTTAACTAGGTCCATTTACCTTATCCCAATTGCTATCAGCTTTAAATATGTCTTCAATTGATAATAGCTAGGGCCATCAGATCAATTATTCGAGCTAATCAAGAAAGAAGAATGATCCTTAAGCTGTTTTTGTGGAACAACCAAATCAATCTAAATTTTGGCCTCAAAAGAGGACTTCTAGGAATGTATAATTAATATAAATGCAAACTAATTCTAAAATGTAAGATCTATGATAACACATGCAAGACTAAGTCTACAATGCAATTAATATAACCTATCCTGATTGAAGGAAAGGGTAACCTTTCTCTCAATCGACAGCCAACTTAACTTAATGGGAAAAGAAGCTTTAAAGAATTAGAATTAAGATGGAGGAATTAGATCGAGGAGATAGCGCACAAGATCTGATTCCTCATTAGCATAAATACTAACAATTGAACACTTAGTAGATAGTTACATAAGTGCCTATTGAAAATATATCCAATTCCTTATTTATCATATGTATAATAACTACAAAGATTCATGATGAATTACTGAATTAGTTCAAATACGACATCATGTATGCAGTGGTCAACCCATCTTCTGAACATGACTGTAACTACTCTGACCTCCATCTAGACGGCAGGCATGGAAGAAGATGTCATCGATTACACCGCAGACCGTAATCCCCACGAAGAGATTTGGGCTTGCCCTCGCGATGTGTCGGGTTCCAGCTCCTTTCGATCGCACTTCTACCCTCTGTCTGCTCTGAACCCTACTCTACACCAACTTGGGCCATCTGTGCTCCACCTGTCGCCCTTTGTTGACCTCAACACTACATCCAGCCTGGAATGCCCCCCACTTTCCCCGAAAACCCTAAGCCTCATTGGAACCTTCCTTCACCCTTCCCCCTCATTCAACTCATCATTGCTTGACCTTCCCCACTATTTCACACCATCCAACACCCCCGTTTTCTCAGGAATCTCACATCCCGGGTCTTCTGTCCCCATTTTCTCCTCTCCGGTTGGAAGCTCCATACCAGACACTAACTATCCCCCTCTCAGTACCCCCATCGCTTCAGGCTATTTTAGTATGCCTGTTCCTAACCATAAATCTACCCCCTACTCCGCAAACAGTTAACCAGGGTATTCGGGGCCCATTCAGTGACTATCCGACGACTCGCATATCTGATAAGGTCAAGAAAGGGTGATGTTTGAAGGCTATTGATAAGGAAATCAGCGTCTCTCGGGGAAGACCTCACGATGGGTGAAGTGGTGGACACAACCAACAAAGTCCTGGTGGGTCGCATATGTGGTAGGAATTACTATAATGGGTGGAGATCTAAATTTCACCATTGGTCATGAAGAATCTTGGGGCCATCATTCACAGTTGGATCCACTCTCGAATCAGTTGGAATTGCTATTGGAGCAGCACCGCCTCATTGATATCCCCATGAACAAAAATATGCCTACTTGGCACAACAGAAGGATAGGAGATGCAGCACTAGGCAGGAGATTGGATCAGTTTCTCATTCACGAAGACCTGATAACAACCCTCACAAATTACAGACAGTGGGTGGGATCGGGAGGGATCTCTGACCATTCCCCTATCTATCTAGAATTGGTTGGCTCCTCAAGAAAACCAAGAGCACCCTTTAAGTTTAACTTGACCCGGTTAAAGGATCCTAAATATCTCAGGTTAATATCAGCATATTGGAGCGATCATCCCTTGACAACTGATCAAGGTTTAGTCGAAGGTTTCTGCTGTAATCAGGTAAACCTTAAAAGGCTATCTATTGACTGGGCAAAGGGGAAAAAGGTCAGGTAGGAGTAGACCCTCAGTGATATTGAAAGATAGCTAGATTCACTAACGGATGACCAAGGTAGAGGGTTTACCTCTATTGAAGCTAAACTACTCTTAACAGGATTGGAAGCCCAGAAATCCAACATTCTGTTGGATCGGGAAGATACATGGAGGCTCAGGAGCATAGCGATGTCGCTACAAGCTGGGGATGGCAACACCAAGTTCTTTCATAAATTTTTCAATGGAAGGAGGGCATACAATATTGTTTGGCAGATGCCCATGGAACAGAGGCAGACTACCAATACTTATAATTGGTTGTCCCATATGGGAAACACATACTTCAAGAAGCTATTCAAAGCACCACCTGGTGCAACACTTGCATACATTATTCGTATTGCAGGGCACTTCCCTAGATTTGTGGAGCTAGGCACTGAGGAGGACCTTATCAAAACAGTTACCATGGGGGAATTGGAGGGCACCCTAAAGTGGTTCAAGAAGGATAAAAGTTCGGGTCTCGATGGATGGTCTGTGGAATTCTACCTAACATTTTTTGACATTATTGGCCCATACCTACTCAAGGTGATTGAAGAATGTCGATCTATGGGTAGAATGTTGGGGCCATAAACTCTACTTACATAGCACTGATCCCCAAATCGAACTCCCCTCTATCTTTCAGTGACTTCTGGCCCATATCACTCTGCAATTGCCTTTATAAGATTATTGCCAATATTATTTCCAATCGTATCAAGCCAATCCTATCTCAAAATATATTCTATGAACTATTTCCTTTCTCCATAATCATTAGATACATGAGGCCATAGGCACAACCCAGGAGGTCCTCCATTCCATCAAACAGAAGAAGCTGAAAGGTGCCATCCTCAAAATAGATCTCTCAAACACCTTTGATCGTGTCAGTTGGATTTTCATAAGGATGATTCTTACTCATATGGGCTTCCCTATTCTTTTCATTGGATGGATCATGTGCTGCATCACATATGTTTCTTTCGGTACCCTAATTAATGGATCGGCCTTCAATTTTTTCCATGCGGAAAGAGGTATCAGACAACGCTGCCCACTATCCCCACTGCTCTTCCTACTTGTTATGGAATATTTAAGCAGGTTGATCTTATCAAAAAAACAGTCTGGGAGGCTTAAGGGACTCAAGATCACAGATCAATGCACTCTTTCACACTTGCTATTTGTGGCTAATATTTTGATATTCCTCAATGGTAGCATACAAGACAATAACACTCTCTCTGAGGTGTTGCATTTATTCTGCTCTATAATAGGGATGGAAATTAACGGGCCCAAATCCACCATCACCTTATCTGCTTTTACCCCTCAGGAAACCTGTCATGCTCACCTTAAATTTCCCTTCCAGAAAACATAGCTGGAGGATGGATTGAAATATCTGGACTTCAGGATTAAATCTCATGGATACAAAATAGCTGATTGTACCTGGTTAATCGCCAAGGTGGAAATAAGATTGAACAACTGGAGTCATCAATTACTATCTAGAGCAGGTCATCTGGTGCTCATAAAATCTGTTCTTGAAGCCACCTCAGTCTACTGGATGTCTTTAGCCTAGATTCCTCAAGGTATATTATCCTAGATATTAAGATTATGCTGTCATTTCTTATGGAGGGGGCACAAGGAAGGGAAACCCTTTTCTTGGGTTAAATGGAGTAGAACTGTAGTCCCCAAAAAATGGGGGGGCTGGGGCCTCAAGAATCTCTCTACATTTTCATAGGCACTTGCGGCCAAATTAGATTGGCTCCTCCTGAAGCACAATAGCCTATGGTATGTAGAAAATATGATGTAGGTTAACCCGATAATGCAATATAAATCAAAGTCGAATGCTATAACCTACTTCCACTATCAATTTGCAGAAGCTTAAAGATCAAGCTGAACAATATAACCAGAAGAAGAAGAATCAATGCACAATACACATGAAAATACTTTGGGGAAAGCCTTAGCTAAAAACCCCACTATATGTATTATCATACAAGGTGGAAATACATAGGAATCATACAAAGCCTTAGCTCTCGCATCTAGCCAAATCTCAGTACAATACTCACAGATGCTCACTGCCAATCTTGGCTTCTCTACAACCTTCCTCTCTGCCCTCCAAGCTCTTATTTCCTTGCGTTGTTCCTAGTGGATGATCTTCTGTTACCAAGTGGAACACTCTCTCACACACTGTCATAACTGCACAATCCTCAAGGAATGATCCCTTGACTGCATGCATGATTTTTCTTTATAAGAAAACACATGCAACTGATAGTACATTGTCCTTGACTTTAATCTCAACTGGGTCTTTCTCAAAATAGACATGCATGAGTTTTTGATGAGGGAATATTCAGTTAACTAGAGTAGCACTAGTTGAGTGCATGCATGCATCAA